>JANHZT010008285.1:42026-53607 GCA_032468215.1 Stegonotus admiraltiensis | reverse complement strand
AATGCAAAAGATTAAAAAAATAGGAAAAAATAGTAATGTGTTAGTTCAGCAACTATAAACAATGAAAGCATAGTGCAGGTGGTATTTTAATAATGGTAACTTAAAAGTATAACGAAGGTGAGATTGTGACAATCACACTCTCCATTAAACGACATTTTGCTTTATTGCTATACAAAGAATCACCATTAAAAACTGGAAAAAATGTAAGGGTGCAACATCTGACTCCATTGAAATAAACAATTAAGTTCACATTAGCTGCAATGGAATCAAGTTTTGTTTTGTTTTGTTTATTGGATAGTAACTGTAGTATTGTTGCAGCTAAAGCACTTGAAAAAACTTTGTAGCCAGGGAAGCATATTGTGTGCATCAATGTATATGTATATATGTGGATATATGCTTATCTGCTGATGTCAGAAACCAATTTTAAAAAGCAAACAAAATTACATTTGCCCAATTGAAATCACAGAAATGTGTTTTTAAAAAAAGTCATATCACAGTTTATGTCATTTCTGTAGTATAAATTTATAAAATATATGCGAACCGGTTACCTTAACAGAGGTTTGGAAGAAACTGTCTGAACAGATAGTCTTGAAATATGTTCCAGCTGTGTTCATGGCAAGCTTTAAACATCTCACTCACTGAACTACTTTAAAGAACATACAGTGATATTACTGAGCTACAATATGAAGACTGTAACTAAGGCTTCTCTCTATAATCTGTCATGCTTGAATAGCATTTTGAAGAAAGAAGTTACTGTCATCCCACCTCGGATTAAGAAACTCAAATCCAAACTAACTTCCCACCTCAGATTAAGAAGTTCAAATCTGAACTACATGCCAAAATGTCACAATGAAAATTTTTGTAGGGGTATTTTTTTAACGTAAAATGCAAACTGTTCATACAAATTAGTTTAATACATGAGGTATTATGTCAAAAAGATTCTTAAGAACTTATCCTCTATTAATTCAAAATCCAATTTTTAATAAAGTGCCTAAATTCTTATTTCCACAATTATAGTGGTTCCAAAGAATCCTTAGTTGTACATATGTGCGTTTCCCATCTCAAACTTTCTAAATGTGTTTACATAAGACACCAGTCTGATCTATATGTATTTCTATAATTTCAAATATTGGTTTATCATGCAAAACTTGTTATTTAATATTACACTGACCTGTAATATGGAACACAACACTAGTGGGTGTGCTTATTAAAATGTTTTTTAAAAAAAAAAAGAATTGCCCATGTGCAGGTTAGGTTTTCAAATGTGTTGACCACTAAAAAAGGACCCTATCAAAATCTATTCAGCATTAAATAGAAGACTGAAGATGAACACCTAAAAACAGTCTGACCCAATAGTATAAAATGATTAAATGTAGCTAAAGATAATATACTGTAACGTGCAAACAACACAAGGGGCAAACTGTTGTTTGAAATAATCATTTATGACCATATGCTAAAGTGGTCACCAATAATGAATGCAAATGGTTGTACAGCAATGTTGCTAACACAATTGTGAACAGCACAGCAACACTATAGTGAGTCTTGACTATTTCTAGTAGCTGATGTTTATCTAAAATGTCTTCTAATGAAAAAAGAAGCATAATCAAAATACTAGCTATGCAAAAATAATGGTTGAAGGTAGTCCAGAAGGCATGGGATGCCTGCATAAAAATTCAAGGAGATTTAAATCCTAGGTTGTTCCTTTTAAATATGATTTGGTTGTTTTGCCTTCGACACATGGATCAGGAAATTTCAGGCAGAAATCCCCGTTAATCTCTATGCTGACAATGCAGACATGCCAAGCAAAATCTTTGCTGCTGCTGTCATTACCGCTCTGCTTTTGCTCTACTCAATTAGGTGACATCAGCAACAATAACAATAGCAACAGTTCTAAACATTTAAGTGTTAAGAAGAAAGTTCTTCTGCACTACTGTAAAAATCCTTAAAACCTACCTCAGTGTTTTTCCATACAAGTATGAAGGGCATAGCAACGTTTAATTCATTGATGCTGAAAAGTTGTAAATTTGTTAAAAAGATGGCAGTGCTATTCTGTTCTAATGCACGGCTAGTCAATAATTAAATTTATCACAAAAGAATTGCAGGAACCTTAGCAATGCATGACAAAAACGGTTTTGCAATCTTACTACCAAATATTACAGCTATGGTTATTTTGCCTTTAACAAAAAAAAACCCCCTCAGCCTCAATAGCACCTCACTTTAAGCTGAATAGTCTGCAAACAACTTCCTTCTACAAGCAAAAATTGCTGTAAGAATCTGGCCGGTTTTTGCAGCAGCAGTGAAGGAAGTTTCCACACAAACCCCTATTGCTTCAGATCTTTGGACTGGACTGAATAGCAACCTTGCTTGAATCCTATGATCTCTTTAATGCCATAATTTCTCTAAAACCTAAAATGCCTTCAATATGAGTAAGGGCAAAAGAGAAAGAAAAAAAAAGGAACCACAGACAATAAGGCAATCTTTACAATGTTGAAAGATGTATTTGGCATTTTAAAAAAAAAACGGGGGGGGGGAGAAACCAAGTGCATACAATTTACAGCTAGAAGCATTTCTGGTTTGCCAAGTGCTCTCTAAAAAAAGCAGCGCAAGTCACAGCCTACACTGAACAGTAACTGTCACCAAGGAAGCACAACAAATAGTTGCTATAACAACAAAAAAGAGCATTTATAAGTACATACCTTTTGTCTTCAAAAAATATAGAAACACAATGTATTCAAAAAAGAAATCAAAATTATACAGCCATGTTTTATGAAGTCTACATTTCCCTTGTCTTGGATATATATATATATAATATATATATAGATATTTATAGTATTTATAGGTATATACAGTTCAAGCCGTTTTATGTTAAAGTTGACGTTGCAATGAAAAACTGGAAAAGTCATGAGTCTCTCTCTTTTTTCACTTTGACATCTCCTGCAAGAATGGTTGCAATCTCCCCTTGCATGAAGGCCCAAGGGACATTGGATCCCACTAGGGGGCACTTCTCCCCACTGGGACAATACACTTCGCCATTAGCTCCTTGCTGTTTGATGCTCTGTCTAGAGCAAGGGAAGCAAAACTTATGAGATGGAACAGAGGGACACTGCACAAAGTGGGTGTCTTCCAATCGCTCGTGACACAGGGTGCAGCAGAGGGGGACACTTGCTGCCAGAGAAGAGTCTGGGAGGCTGACAGGGTGCACTGGTTCCATCCCTCCAGGATTTGCCCCTTGGCTCGGCACTTCCCTGGCCAGCCTTCTTTGGTTCATAGGGGATGGAGAAGGAGGGCTACTGCTATTCCTCCTGGTGGTGGAGTGAACCTGGTTGGCATCTTTGGAAGCATGGTTTCCCCCGGCGTTGTCTGCAACCAAAATGAGTGCAGCCATAGGGTTCTGACCATTCTGAACTGCCTCCGGTGGTGTGGTCCTATTTGAATGAGGTGAAGCAGTTGGTGGCGGTGGGGACATGAAAGATGCAGCTGCCATTGGTATTTTCATCCCTTCTGATGAGGTGGGTAACCATGACTGTGCCTCGCCATTGATTTTTGGAGGTCCAGCTTCACCTTCGGGCTCTGGAGAAGCCTTTCTCTTCCTCGCAGCCCGGGCCCCTAGAAAGAAGCAGTGGGAGATGAGATCATGTTGCAGAGAGAATGGTGTGTCCTATATCATGGTCTAGTCAGTTGAAGCAGCTGGACCTCAGCCAAATTACTCACTAGATACAAATGGGGAAGACCAGTTTAAAACCAACAAGAGTTCACCTTATCTGCGTTTGTGAATCAGCTTCTGCAAGGTAGACCCAGTGGTGCTGGGCCACCACTCATACTATTATGGTACACACTGCAGTCAAATGTAACTACATTGTGCCTCCCTCCTCCCACATTAGTGGCCATGAGCCAAAGAAACAAGTGCATGCTTGTAATTTTCCACTGGCTGGAAACACATTCAGAGTCATTGTGCACCCAATGCGTCATAATCCACTCACAGAGAAGAGTCCTACATTTATCCATACACATCAAGTCTCTGGCTAACTTCCGCATGTTTGCTAATTTGCAGCTCTGACTTCTAGCCTGGTGCAGAAGGAGGAAGGCAAAACGTTTCCCAGCCCCGCCTGCCACAGAGCTCTCCTCGCAAGAGAAAGTGGGCAGGAGTAGGGAGGGGAAACCTCCCCGCCAGATGTTGCTTCCGAGCCCGGAGCACGCTGAACAAGCTGAACAAGCGCCCCTGACCCGGTTTTTCAGGGAGGAAGGGCGAAGCGGTCCTCCCTCCACAAGAACCCCAACTGCCCGCGCCAAACGCGCGCCTCGCTCACCTGATTTGGCCGCGGCCCCGTTGCTGTCGTAGCCCAAGAGCCTCCCTCCCGCCATGCCGGGCTCCTTCTTGAACTTGCTTTCGAAGGGCGCCGCGTGGCCGCTGTGCTGCAAGGCCAGCAGGGTGTCACGCACGGTCTTGGGCTTGCCCAGCCACTCTTGCTCCGAGCCCGCCGCTGCCCCCCGGGTTTTGCTCTCCACGCCGAGTGGGTCCAGAGGGTCCGCCGAACCCCGCGCCGCTTGCGGCTGTCCTTTTTCCTTGCCCTCCTGGTCGCTGGCGCCGCCGCCGCCACCGCCCCCAGACGATGAGGAAGACACCGAGCCGGGCCGCTTGTGCCCGCCCCCTTCCCCGGGCTGCTGCTGGCTCTGCTGCGCTTGGGAGATAGCCGCCAACGAGGTTGGAGGCGCTCCGGAGATAGCCGCCAACGAGGCTGCTGCAGCCGCCGCCGCCGCCCGGCTGCTGATGCAAGCGGGCAGGGAAGCTCCGTTCATGAGGGGCACCAAAGTGGGGGCCACGGCGTGCGTCCGGCGCGGGTTGGGACTCTGACGGTTCAGTTCGGGCGGTTCTTCGGGCTTGGAGAAACCGTTGGGAACGAGGATGCCGTTGACCTGCCTGCTCCCGCCGTACTCGGGTCCCAGGCGGGGAGGCGGCCGCTCAGAAGACGCCAGCGCCGCAGCCAGAGAGTAGCGCTCGTGGGGCTGCGGCGGGGCGCGAGATGCCGCCTCGGCCGTGGCCACAGCCGCCGAGTGCAGGTCTTTGGCGCTGAGCGGCGGAGGCTGTTGCTTGGTGTGCGGAGGTGGCGGAGCCCGGCCTTCCTGGAAACTGTGCGCCCGCTTGAGCTGCCGAGCCGTGTCGATGACGAACTCCACACGGTCGGCCCCTTCGTAGTTGACGCAGCCCCTGCAGACGGGCTCGGTGAAATCCCAGATCATGGCCCAGGGCATGCGAGGTAGATCGCACAAGTAACAGGACTGCCTGCGGGAGGCAGCGGCCACCGCCACCGCCGCGGACGACATGGCCGAGTCCAGGGGCAGCGAGCGCCCCGCGCCTCGTCCCCTACCTCCTCTTCCCCACCGCTGCTCGGCTTGCCACCGGGGAGGCTCGGGATGTTGCAACCGCTGCAGCCTTTTGCCCTGAATGCCAGCTCCTTGGGCGAACGAGCGCGTCTCCGAGGCGAAGGAAGCGCCTCTGCTTTCTGCCAGGCTCTCCTATTTCCGGGACTCCGGGGACGTGGCGATATGCATCGCCCGAGCGCAGCTCCCTCCGACCCCCCAGTACGACACGCCGCTCGCTCTGCCCGCACCGCGCTCTTGCTACTCCAGCACTGCCCGCCGGCTGCCGGCCGCCCAGACACTCACACTGGGCGGGGACTCCAGAAGCAGTCGCCGCCGCTTGGGCGCTCTGCTCCAGTGACTCGATTCTTCGACAGTGCCCAGGAGCGCCTGCGTGTTAGGCTCTCCCCTTCCTCCGCCTGCTGCTCATTGAACTCCTGCCAAGACAACAAGAGCTGCAAGAATAACCAGCTCTCTCTAGTCAGCACGCGGAAAGCGGGAGGGACGGAGCGAGGGAGGGAGGGAACGGCAGCTCTTTCGTGTGTGAATGGATGCAAATAGAAGGACTGGGGTGCCTTTCCCTTCTCCTCCTTCCGGGCAAGAATGCTTTACTAGTAATGCGCGGGGAGTGTAGTTTTGTAATAAAAAATAATAGCTACCCTGTACACATAGCTTCGCCCGTTGCAGAAGGTCACCGCACCTTGGTGCATGTGTTCTAATGTTGCATTTTGGATTCTGCAATGCCCGCGTTTTAAAATGTAGGTTACCCGAGGAATCGTTTCAATTTTCGATATTGGCTATGGGCGCACTGACCTTCGGCAAATCCTTTACACTTAAAACTGCCTCTTAAACTGAAGTCATTAACCGTCCTTGAAATTTCCAACCCCGCTCCCCGCGCTTTGCATCGATTAAAAAAAAAGGCGTAATTATAGGTCAGGAAAGGATTTTGGATGATCATCGATTTAAGAGCGCTGCCACCCCCACGATTGCCAGTAGGAATTGCTATTAGTAGTAGTAGTAATTCCTAGTGGTTTTCACGAATTTGTTACCAGTTAATACTCCCGGGCACGTTTCTTCAAGAATAAATCTCTCAATATAATAGGCTGCCTAGAAGAAAGCAGACGTAGGATTGTATTCTAAAAGTAGACTTTATTTCTGAGTAGAATTCGTTGGGTATATTTGCGGGGAATGATGGGAGTTGTGGTCAATGTTAGTGGAATGGGAAAGTATATTACACGGTCAAGTAACCAAAGGCGGGGATCCTAAATTCGGTCCTCGCTTAGAAGCCTACTTGGTTTGCCAAAAATTACATGTAATATAACATTCATGTAAGATTTTCTTCCTGAAACCTGAAATTGCATGTTATAAGTACAGTACAGTTAACACAGACTGCCGCATTAAAAAAAAAGGCGCACAGCAGTATACAGTAACGAGAAACGGGGAGGGGGGGTGTCCTGGATACATGAGTGAAAAGCGCATTAGACATTATCAAGTTGATAGCTCTGTATTGCCACCAATTACCAAAACGTGTAAATCTATTTTGCGTGAGCCTGCTCTTTACACTAACAGCTGCCAAGCTTCTTCATAAATGAGTTACTTTTGCAATGTCTTTTAAAGTCCTTTCAAGTCCAATATTGGGGCAGCCGTATTTCCTTTCCTCAGGCACCAGCGCAGAGCTGGGCACATTCAGTATACCCACCCACCCAGATTCACAGCGCTCCTTTCCCACCCCACGCCTTCTCAAAAAAGCCGCGCAAGCTTCTCTCGGAACAAAATAGGGAGAGCCCCTTGTCACTGATAGAAAACCGTAATCCTACTGTATATATATGTAAGTGTCACGCTGCGTGCCTATGGGATCGTGCCGGGTAAACAAAATGGCAGCCTTTTCCTAAAATTCTGGCGTCTAGGTCACCATTCCCACAGTGCTGCCGCAGCTGCTGAGTTATGTAGGTTACAAAGGGAAACGGGGGAGGGAGGGCAGAGAGCGCTCTGACGTCTGCATTTTGTTCAAGGGCTTTGGCCGCACTCTCCGTGCGCAGCCGCAGTCCAAGACGTGACTCTCTGCTATTGGCACTTGGAAGGCTTGTTAAGCGAATTGCACATTCCAGAGGCGGAGACCTTCTTATTGCTGCGCCGTCACGGCTGTACACTCCTCCCCCTCTGCTGCTATTTCTGGGCGCCCCACGCTCCCTTCCTCCCAGGTGCAAAGCTCGCCCAATGTGGTAGCTGACGGGTGTAAAAGCTACGATGTGTACTCCCTTGCTCGCTCTCATCATTAATCTGTGCGGCTCCTTTTGGAGGCATACAGTGCTATAATTCATTCAGAGCTGTTGGGGTTATAGGAGAACGAATGTAAATCCGGGTGCTGTAGGGTAATTTACTTGCACGTGTGGTTGCCTATAACACGATCCGGCGTTACTCTCTAGTCCTTGCTGACGCTTTTTTATTTATCAAATTTTAAAACCGCCCATCTCCCTCACAGAGGGACTTTTCACGTTCCTTCCTTGGGTACAAACTCAATTTCTGGAGCAGACAAGTTTCCGATCGCCATTATTTTTCTTTTTTTAATGCAAACAGACGCTCGAGCCGATTTTTTTTTTTGGCAACCTCTTCCCTTTCAACTGGAATGAACTGGTTGTGAGTTGGAAGAGCCCAGTGTAGATTATTCTCTCTCCCAACTGGATTGGCAAAGAGAAGGCAGGGGAGGGAAATATGGTGCTGACATTGTCTAGCTTGGTGCTATTCGAAATGCGGTTGATTCGTTTGAACGTATTCCCCTTAATGAAGCGGAAAGGTTTGTTTTTGTTTAAAATCCACCCTCGACTTTATTGATCTTGTTGGATTACATGAATAAACTTGTCCTCAAATTACATGGCTGTTTAATCTCATATTAACGCGTTCAGTATTCCTTCCACGATCCTCCCGCGTGGGGATTTCCGCTGTCAAATGCCCTGCTTGTTACGCTTGCGCTTTTCAATGTTGCCAGCTATTCCCGCTAGCGTGCAAAAAAAAAAAAAACGGGGCTTGGTGCAGGTTTCTGTCTCACAAAATCTGGTGCGCCCCCTCCCAAAATGGTGCAGTGCCCCCTCCCACCGTTTCTCACAGATCCAGCAAGTCACCACCCCTTTCTCAAACATCCCATCCTGGTTTAAAATGGAGGACTGCAATTGTTGATACATTCAGGAAAATCCTATTGTCCTTTCGGTGCAATGCAGCTTAATCGCTTCCTGGCTTCTCATGCCTCCGCGATGAAGCCGCATCAGACATAAACAGTGGCCTTCCTTCACCCAGTCAACTCTCCCACGCAGCACAAAGCCAATCATTCTCTGCCCGCCATTTGCTGCCCCCCCCTCCTCTGCAAACATTGTCCTCGTTAAATGGAAAGAAAAGTCTTGATTTGTATGTGTCCGAACTGAAACCTGCTGATTCTTAAAGACAATCGAGGTTTTTATTTTTATTTTATTTTTTAAAATTAAGATTGTTCTGTTTTGATTCTTCCTTCCAGCCCCAGAAAATTCGCATTTTCCAGCTGCAGATCACCTTCTGGGATTTTTTTCTTTTGGAAGAAGCATCTACCACCGCCCCTTTCTGCCCTTCAGTTTTGTCCGAGCTGGCAAGAGTTAACGTGTGTTGTTTTCTAATCCACAGCCACCATGCCTTTTATGTTCTGTTCTATCGAATTCTTTTGTCAGCAGCTCTCACGGAACTTCCAACACCCCCTTCCACCCGCACCCCCACCGAAAGCTGTATACTTTCAGTAAACAGATCTTCGTTTTTGCCTTCCATCCACCGCTTTCTCCAAAAAAGAAGCTGGATCCCTTCCAAGCTGGCTGCAACAACTACTTGCCTACACTAAAAGAGAGGGGAGGGAGGGAAGGCGGGACGGGTTTTTAGGGTGAGGCAATGTGTCTGCAATTCACAGAGACGAGGCTGGAATTGTAATTGCTTCCATCATGTGATGGCTTATGAAAGAGGAAGTTTGAATGTTTTAGTCACGTAGTTCTTTGCCCTCTTGCTTAGCCTCCAGGAAAGGAAGGAAAATTGCATATATTGCCTACATCAAGAGAGAGCCAAGAATCAGTATATTTTAACAGAAAAATATAACTGGTGTGAACTGCTTGCTAATAATAATATTTTTTAAAGAAATAAACGGAAGAGGAAAAAATTACATGTCCCCCTTTATCGAGCTTTACTGTTTTTGTTTTTAATGATTCCTGTAGCTGTACTAGCTCTCAGAATATATCCCTTTATACAATCCAAGAGCTGGGGCTCCTTTACGGTTTTTTGAAGTTTGTTCTCGTTTTATAAAGAACAACTGAATTAAAATCTGGGAATTTAACCCATTCATGGTTTCTATTGTTTCATGGTAATATTATTATATTTAGGAATAGTTATAGCTAGGGGACACCTAATGGCTATTGGCTGTAATACCTCTGTGAAAAAAAGTACTTGCATAACTACTGAAAATGACAAAATAAAGGATTTCAGGTTATGCTTTGAATAGAATAATATTGATTTGATTATGGAGCATAAATGGTGTTCTGGAGGAATGGAACAAAATAAGAGGATAAGTACTAAACTTAAATTAATTAAATGTTTAGATCCAAAGGAAGTGATCAAGATGGAATGGTTACTGTTATTTTTTTTGGAGGGGTTTAATACTCAACCCAGATTCTTCTTTTAGAATCACAATCCAGTCATAAAGATTACTGGAAAAGTAGAAAATTCATACCTGCTGTCTTACATCAAAGAAAGAGAGAGGCCTGTGGCACCTTAAAAGCTAAGAGATTTCTTATGGCATAAGCTTTTGTGAAGGTCAAGAAATGAGTATCATAGCGGAACATGCTCTTTCATACACTTATTTATTGGAAAGTCAATCCTAATGAATTCAGTGGGACTTATAAATAAATAAATGCTAATAATTTGTCCTGAGTTCAAAAGAAGAAGGAAATACATCTAATGGATTGTTTATATTAAAAAAAAACCCAGAACAGGGGTGAAACCCAAAATTTTCCCCTACCGGTTCCGTGGGCGTGGCTTGGTGGGCGTGGCAGAGGAAGGATATTGGAAAATCTCCATTCCTACCCCACTCTGGGGCCATCCAGAGGTGGTATTTGCTGGTTCTCCAAACTACTCAAAATTTCCGCTATCGGTTCTCTAGAACCTGTTAGAACCTGCTGGATTTCACCCCGCCCCAGAAATATATTCGAATAAAAGTAAGGAGCCAACCAATCACAGAACCCCAATCCTAAATTTCTGTAACTGAAACTTACTGGTAATTAAATGGTTTCAAAAAGAGTCTAGGGATATGGCCATCTTTTTCTATTCAAGGTTGCATAGATGCAGAAGTCATGCTGGGGCACATTCATGGTTATTGTGTACAAAGCTGAAATGGACCAGAACCAATTGAAGATAATGCCAATTGAATATCTTTCTGGCACGTTCCTTTTGGTTTTTTATTTCTCTCTCTTTTTTTCTTCCTTCTCTGGTAGCTACCTACTGATACTGAGACGGATTGCTGTTGCCACAGGCTGAGATTCATCACTTGCAAATAGCTTTGGAAATTAGGTAGAAAGCTGTATGAAAACAGGCCGAGAACTAAGATTGATAGGAGGTATATGTTGTCCACCCTTGGAGAAGAAGATGGGGCAATAGTTCTAATTCACATTCTTTGTGAATGTGAATAGTATATAGGATGAGCTACAGTATATACTATCTTGAAGGTTTGGATTAAATTGCTTCCTATCCCAAGTATTATAGGATTGATCCAAATCAGTCTTATACCTCTTTGAAGAAGAAAACAACTGTTCTAGCTGTGTATTGTCCAGAAGAACATGTAGAGAAGTCTAAAGTTAAAATGGCCTTTTTTTCAAATTGAAAGGATATAACATATTAAGGAAGAAGACTGTGGAAACAAGTTTGCAAAGTAATTTATCAAAACAAACATCAGTGCTGATCTTGATCCAATTCTACTAAACTGCAAACTGTGAATCCCATTATTATTATTTTTATCTGAGGACGATAGAATTGTAGCAGTGACATAATTCACTGCAGAAAATAGTCAATCCAAAGCTACATGGCAGCACTACCTGATCCTGTCTGATTTTGAAAATGCGAACAAGGTCAGACCTAATTAGTACATGGAGGGAAGACCACCAGGACGCGTAGGCTAGGCTGGTAAGTTTAAAAGGCTTCATAGCAAAAAGTAATTAAAACAAATTCC
>JANHZT010008285.1:24914-36167 GCA_032468215.1 Stegonotus admiraltiensis | reverse complement strand
TCTTTCTTTCTTTCTCTCTCTCTCTCTCTCTCTCTCTCTCTCTCTCTCTTTCTCTTTCTTTCTTCCCTCCCTCTCCCTCTCTCTCTCTCTTTCCAAAATATACACATTGAATAATCCATGGGATTCATCAAAATATCTTAACTTTAAAATGTTTCTAGCTTCAAGCAAATACAAGTGATTTTGTCCTTAAGTGCTTTGCAAACAAGTCCACATAATCATCTTCTCATCCATCATTGCTCAAGAGCCTGGGTCATCTTAAATAAATCCACTGGATGGCACTCTGCAGGTGCAATAAGGTCAGAGAAGTAAGGTTGCTTTGCCACCCTTATTACCACACTACTACTTACTACTTACTTCATTCTCTATCATTGGTATTCTAGGCATCTCTTCTATTAGTTCATTTCCTGGAACTCCTCCATTAACCACAGAGTTCCCTGGGATCTCCATTAACCATAGTGTTCCCCATCTGTAGGGATGCTTGGGAACATTCCTTGTCAATTTCATGTTTCAATGCTCAGTAAGAACTGTGGTGCAACTGCCCATCGGATCACTGAGAAACTCTCCAAGCACCTATTGAAAACCCATAAAATCCATATGATATCTGGAGTGGACCAGCCTAACTTGTCCTTCCTTGCTTCCTGGAGATTGTTATGGCAGCAAGCTTCAGAATGACCAGAAAATGATTTGTCCGTAACAAACTTTAAAAAAAATGTCCTCATATAGAGATCAGAAACTGTTGTAAATTAAAAACCAGATGATGCATATGGGCAGCTTTATGAATCAGGCTAGTGTCAGTTAGTCAGTGATCATCTGGCAACAATGAAATCCTCAGCCATGCCTGACATATTTGCTATTCCACAAATCTCTTCCTAGTAACTTACTCTTAAAGTTTTAGCAGTTTATGCTTGCACGTCACAGAGTGCACTGTTAATCTGGGCACAAATTTGAATATATAACTATGCCACTTATAGATTAAGCAAAATTAAGAGTGTACTTTTGAAACAGAATAACTTTAGATGGATAAATTGGACTGAAGTCAAAACATATATTTACAGGACTCAAAAGCCAATACATAAGTACAAAAAAAAATCCAGAAAAAAATCTCAGTTGAAAAGAACCCAGGAATTGCTTTTGAATGCAAATATTGAGTTGTAACTATATCTCTGCTACAAAGATTGGCCATGTTGCTTGGCTGTAACAGCATTAAATCCCAAACCTAGAATTTCAGTTCCAATTCTTTGAACAAATTCTGATCTTCAAGAAATTGTTAGATTATGATTAAGGGGGCCTTTGCTCAAACTTATTCATTCTCCCACTGCCATGCCAAAGGAACAAAAATAATTTTCATATCAGGAATAAAGGTCCTGGCCCATGCTGACATTAGAACTATTTCTTTCAAATATAATGCTCTAGAAAAAATAATAATATTAAAAAGCATGTCTAATTCGATTTAGTGAAAGCTGAATTTAAGGCATGTTGGTGCAATTAGCCAATATTTTCATAATATGCTCATATAAGTGAAAACATTACACACTTGAGATGAATAGATTGATAGCTTGTCTAGCCTTCTTGTGTGCATGAATTTGCAGTTTCTCTTTATGCAGAATTTCCACATTCACCCTCCCCCCAGTTGTAGTCAAAATCTAATCCAAAATGAAGTTGGGTGGTGCAGAAATGTGTTAAATACATAAATCTGTAAGATGTCAGTTGGAACTAGTCCTAACTTGTTCAAAAAAGCAAGCACTGGAGGGGATTCTTTTGTTATTTTTTTAAAAGATGCTTGACAAAAATTATTCAAGTTACAGCTGGTTTATCAGTAAAATATATTAAATATCAAGAATTGATATGCTTTTTTCAGTTCCCAATAGATGTACTGTACATTATTTAAAAATTGTCTTTGATTTGAAATCTGGTTCAAGGCTAAATGTCTACAAATCCCAATGTTTCAGGTTTCTTTTCATACACAAAAATAATGGAGGCAATCACAACATACTACTGATTTATACAAGCCCAATTCCCTTCTTTTAGAGATGAAGAATGGAGAATCTTTCCAGATAATTCCGAGAGGCAAGCATCTTGCTGAGGTATGCTGATCAGACTATTTGAAACGACATCAAATCAAATTCATCAAAATGAATTCTGGGGGAAAAGAAAACCCATTGTAGCTGTTGGTTCTTCCAAGAGAAACTCTGCCATATTTAAGAATATAGATGAAATTGTACTCTGGCCACTTTCTAAATTTTACCTTGGCAAACTGGCATTAGAAAAAGAACAAACAGTAGAGATACACACAAAAAAAACCATTTAACAAAGAACATTAGTTGAAATACTTATTAGTAGAATACCAGTCAGGACATGCTTATTTCAGAACTAACACCTTTCATATTTTACCTGTCCTTCCTGAGTTCTACTTGGTTTTGCAGTTTTTCAGTTAACCTCCCCTTCGGCACTTATTTAGAGACAGTATGCTCTTGTAGATCCTACACCTAACTAACGGGTATTTTTTTTCATGAGTCATAATTACAGTGTAAACACAGATTCATACTGGGACAACAGACATCAAGGTGTAATAGTTAAGACACTGATGCTTTTCCTCTATTGTTTGACTAAGTGTCTTTTGAAGCTTTTCCACAGCTTCATTTGACTAGATTTCATCCATTGTTAAAGTTAATTCAATGTTCTGAAATGCAGAATGCAGTCCTGGGGTCATAAGTATATTACCTTGTGCAAGGTGAAGCCACACCCTACCCTAAATGAAGCAGGTTTCCTACTGGATCCTTCTGTGTCATCATTCAGTTGTAGAGAATTATGAATAAATCCAAATTCTTTGTATAACCGCTACTGCTAAGCAATTATATTAAAATTACATAAGGGTATGCAGATGTAGTTTAAATTTAAAAAAATATAAACATTAAAAGTATGGTCATTTTTTATCACATTTGCTTTACATCTTGACTGGCCTGGGAACAAGATGAGTTTTCAGTAATATCAGACACGAATGAATTGAATTAAAGGAAAAAGGAAAAAAAGAAGATATTTTAAATTAAAGTACATGGCTTTAGCAATGCAAATGAGCAAGAAAATTACTTCTTCTAATTTCTGCATGCTTCCAATGGCAATGATAAACATGATGTGCCTAATAGTACTGTAGTGCAAGTTCCATTATCTGGAACAATGCAGAGATTAGTTATCTAAACATTTATTAAAGTCCCTTTCAAGTCAAAAGATTTCTCTAGGTCATTTACAAGTTGAAAGCTTACGTCAGTAAAAAAGAAAGTTTATAAAAGTCAGAAAAGACCTTACCTAGTCAACATTAAAGTCCATCTGGATTTCAATAGAGAAATTAAATGGGTTTCCCATTTTTCTCCTCCCAGAGATAGGGACGAAATCTGAAAATGCTGAAAAGAATGGAAATGCTTTTGCTAATTTATCTTCCTTCCCCTTCTGTTCTTAGAAACTATGTCAGAATCTCCCCCAAACAGCTCAACTTTACAATATGGAAGCAAATTGCTTTGGAAGGATTGCAAGATTTGCAAGATTTTAAATATTTCAGGAGGCAGGGGCATGTATAATTGAATTTAAGGCAAAAGGTGAATTCTCATGATCAATATTCTCTCTCTTCTACCTGATATAAACTGTGAAACAGCATGTAGTTGTATAACCTTTTTCGAATTGCTCATATTACAAGTTTGTTTACATAACTAAATTGGCCATTCTCATGTTTGAAGAAGCTGCCTTGTAGTGTAGAGCCTCATCCACAGATTGTTTTTATCATCTTAGCCCTGGGGAAAAAATAAGACTTTATTCAGTACTGTACTTTCAACTCTGACAACAGAATGCTCCATTAAATGCCTGAGGAAAGACTGAGATCATTATGTTCCAGAAATTAATCCCTCCTACAGTGAAAAAAACACTGATTTGCAAGAGGTAGTTGATCTGTTCTCTTGTAGATCTTCTATCTCAAGATCCAGTAGTAAGGAGAAACTGTATAATAAAGGCACAGGTTACTGGGACAACTTTACTACATGTATTCTTGGCATTATATATATAGAGAGAAAAAAATATAAAATCAAATTTAAAGCAAGCTGTGCAAATTCTAGTCAGCTCTGGGTCAACTGGGCATGGCTAGTCTAGTGAAGAGAAGGACCAGGGGAGACATGATAGCAGTGTTCCAATATTTGAGGGGCTGCCAGAGAGAGGAGGTAGTCAAGTTATTTTCCAAAGCACTTGAAGGCCAGACAAGGAATAATGGATGGAAACTGAACAAAGAGAGATTCAACCTGGAAAAAAGGAGAAATTTCTGACAGTGAGAACAACCAACCAATGGAACAGCTTCCCTTCAGATGTTGTGGGAGCTTCATCACTGGAGGCTTTCAAGAAGAGACTGGACAGCCATCTATCAGAAATGGTGTAGGGTCTCCTGCTTGGGCGGGGGGTTGGACTAGATGACTTACAAGGTCTCTTCCAATTCTGTTAATTTGTTAAGTCTGTTCAATTACAGACATGGTGCTCACATTTTGAAAAGCGAATCCACACGCTGCACATGATCAGCAGCTGGCAGTCCCTGGTAAAAGTCCTTACCACCACAAATCTAAATGATGCTGAATACATATCACAAACTTTATGGGAATCACTGATTTATATTAAATTTACATTTTCAATCTGAAATGCATTTTCAATCAATGGATTTACAGATCAGTTGATTCATTTGTAATACATACAGTATTTGGGCAAACGATTAAGAACCATGCATGAGGAAAATGGGATGGCCTGCAGAAAACTTAGATAATATCTTAAACCTGATTGGCTCTTACCACCAGTAGTTCAGTTTTTTTCCTTTTTAGGCATTGATTTATTATGCTATTTTTTGCCTTCAGAACTGAAATTAATGGTGCCCTTTACATCTAAAGACAATTTCCATTTTCTGTAGGTCATACTTTTTATGCCAACAATCTCTTTGCCTGCTTTCTACAACAATCAATGCCGTCACCATGCTTGAATAATTAAGGTATGCAGTCATATCTCATCTACTGAACTGTACAGTGGACATGAAAGTAATTTTGAGATATAGATTTTTCCAAGATTTTCTAAAATATCAATGTATTTAATCCTGTCAGGGAAAAATGACCTTCGTTTTGATATACAAACTCTGGCATTAACATTAATGATGACAATTGTTAGAGTAAGCCAAAAAGGCCAACGCAATACAATAAAGAAAAAGAAACAAGCCTTCAAAGGACTGTATGAATCAGCTAACATAACAGAAAGTCAGGGTCGAGAAGCTAGGAATGTAATATTCAGAGCAGGAATGCCGTAAGAGTTTAAAAGGCTGAATTTCAGATTCAAGAAGAAACAAAAATGAAATGGGCTATAGCCTTAAACCTAAAAACATTTATTTTCTGGTCTCACTGATTACAAAAGAGTTATTTCCAGATAACAAGAAGTTTCTTTCTCCCACAGATGCTCCCTTTCTCGGTTTCTGTTTTCAGTGGCTCTAAGTATAGAGTCATCTTTCCTTACCTTCCATTTTTCCTTTCATAAAGTGGATTTTAAAAAGATTTTTATCCCACCTTTTTAAATATATATAGACTGAATGGAACTCTTTGATTTTAAAAAAAAATCCTTGAAAATCTCTAAGTACAAGAACTCTGCCTTGAAACCCAAAGAAATGTTATTTGTTGATGACAATAAGGTAGGCCTAAGTAGAGGGAATAACTCAGCCTTTCATGACAACCACAATTTAGCATCCATAAGAGGTGGATAAATTCTGACTCATTTGATTAAAGCAGGCTGTAAGATAACTACATTAGCTAGTATTGTGTTCCACATCTTATCATAACCACTAAAGGTACTGTACACATAATTCTTTTGCAAATGTGTGATCTTCCTTAAACACTCAGGATAACTTAACTCAGCTGCATACAAATTAAATACTATTGTTTATACCTTAATCGTGGTTCATATTGTGAACTGTGAAAAAAGAATGGAATTGTTCATGTTGTGGAGTTGCTGATTTGGAAAAAGGAACCACAGAAGATACAGTATATATAGACAAAGTCATTCCTTCCTGTGTTACCAAGTTAGTAAGGGCCATGATCATTTTGTGGAGAAGAGGAAATAGCTCGGATCTTTCTTCATCTTTTTTTAAAATAACATCAAGACATGTAATGACTTGTCATAAAGAGTTTCAAACCATTTTAGCTTTAATCCTATTTTTCAGTTACTCTCTTTGCATTTAGCATAAGCTTTTAACATGACTTAAAAGAAAAACTTTCCTGCTTGCAATATAGCCTAAGGACATTTCCGTATTACATATTTTGTTCAATAACTTCAACTGTCATGTCTCACAATTGGTTGAACTTTATTGTGCTGGCACATCCTAAATCCAGAACCATCCTTGCATTACATAATAGTTAAAGTCAAGTTGGCCAGCTATTCGGTATTTATTTGCCATGTAAATACATTTTTGAAAAGAAGCAACAATATAAAGTGGGCCACTGCCAACAGCCTGTCAAGAACTGGAAAAGAGGTTGCCATTTCTGTATGCCTCAGCTGGGATTAAAGCCTGCATGATTTGGATTAGAAACTGCAATAGGAAGCCAAACCACAGATAGCAAAGAGTTTGTGGAGACCTGGCCAGATTTGGGAACTACATGCTATAGAAGAGTTCCTAGAGCAGTGTTTCTCAACATTAGCAGTTTTAAAATGTAGGGACGTCAACTCCCAGCATTCCCCAGACGGCTTTGTGTGAAAATTGCCACACATAAAATTGTCAAGGTTGAGAGTGATGTTTAGTAGTACGTCCAGCAAAATCGAATCGAGTTTTTGCATTGTTGCTGTACAACCTTTTGGGAAATCAAGAGCTAAGAGTCAGAACAAAAGGGAAAATGGCTGAGGCAATTCAGAAAATTGAATGTGTTTTATTTCTGTTAAATTCTTTCCATTTTCTTTTAAGTTGCTTGTCTCTTGAAGCTTATCTTCATCATATCCACTTTAAAAATCACGTATTTATTTTAAATTATATAAACAGCAGCTGGAGAGGGGATGGCCAAAAATATTTAGGTGCCATAGGCTGTGCAAACCATAACATCATAGAGTTGAAAGGGGCCATTTAGGCCAGTGAGTGCAACCACCCACTCAATGCGGAAATCCAAATTAAAACATCCCAGCCAGATGGCTATCTAATCTTCACTGAAGCACATCCATTGAAGTGGAGCACACCAGCTTTCTGTGTGTGTGTGTGAGTGAGTGTGTGTGTGTGAGAGAGAGAGAGGCATTGATCAACTGGGTGGGTACATGACTGTATTCTGGGAATCAGTTGCGGTTTATGAAACTTGCAGTTTATGCTCAACTGTAGGTAAAGTTGATTCTCTTCAGTCCTGGTTTGGTCCAATAAATATTTGAAAACTGTTGTGGCAAACTGTAATATTTTTACTTCCAGAGCAGAGCAGTCAAATCAGTTCTGCAAGTTAAAAGAGAGCCAGTAATGAATTAATTATTCTAATGGGTCAAAATATCCATATCATTCAGTCTCTTAATGTATTTGGAGTTGGTGACTTCTGTTAACCGGGGGTGGGGGAGTGAAATAATTTCTCAGATTGGATGTTTTATTCTCCCAAATCCAATCTGAGCTCCACTAGACTTGCTTACAGTATTTCCCCAAACAGTATGTCTATCTGATTTGGGTTGCAACCTGGACAGAACTACACAATTAGTTGCTTGGAACCTCCAGTTTTTGCACAGAGTATTGATTGGTGTGAGAAACTACAGGCTATTCTTAGAGCCCCATCTTCATGTGATATGGAAATTTGGTAGCTAACCACTGAATGATGTGTCATACCATTGAAAAAGTTTAGGGTTAGGTAAGAAACATTGAAAAATGAATACAGAACTATAGATACAGATACAAATATTGATGTAGGATGGGATCAGACTTTTAAATTACATTGTTTTCATTGTTTTATATGCTTCACTTGGTCTGCGTGGGTTTCTTTTATCCATACATGCGCACAGACAGCTTGTAAAATTTTACCTTCAGATTTAAGGAGAAAGAAACCTGTTGGGCAATGGAAGCAATAGGTGTGTATGTCTAACGGTTTGCTATTCTGTTTCCTAAAACTTTTATGTGAGGCACTGGGGCGGGGGGGAGTCAAAGTGAAATCCTATGTCACGATGTCATAGGATTAATTAATTTTTTAATATAGATTGTGTAGATGATAGAGCCGTGGTGGCGCAGTGGTTAGAATTCAGTACTGCAGGCTACTTCTGCTGACTTCCAGCTGCTGGCAGTTCTGCAGTTCGAATCTCACCAGGCTCAAGATTGACTCAGCCTTCCATCCTTCTGAGGTCGATAAAATGAGGACCCAGATTGTTGGAGGGAATAGACTGACTCAGTAAACCGCTTAGAGGGGGATGTAAAGCAGTGTGAAGCGGTATATAAGTCTAACTGCTATTGCTATTGCCGTTGCTCTTGCTATATCATACACATGACTTCATGATGCGGCTAATACAAATCGCATGATTTTCATCATGATATATACAATATCCTTATATCTTCTGTGCAAGAAGTGTGCCAAAATATTCTGTCTGTCTGTCTGTCTGTCTATCTAGCTATCTATTTATGACAGCTATCTATCTTGCAGAGGGCTAAATACTCCCTAAAGTTTGCCCATTCTTGTTATAAGGACTGAATGTATTTCATGATTTGTTCTCCTAGCTAACCTGTCTGCAGTTAGATAGATAGATAATACAACTAACTGGAGTGCTACTCAGATAGCACTTGTGTATTAGAGAACTGAAGAGGACTCTGACAACACTGTTTGTTACTAGGGATAAGGTGAGGACTGATGACTTATGATCAAAATTTCAGACTCGGTTATGGTTGTAAGTCAAGAACTACCTTGTATGTCAGAAGATTTTTGAGCCGTTTCACAGAATAGAACATCGAATGTTAAAGAGGTTCTCTGGAGGTTCTCCATACGTTACTAGTGGGACAGTGATCGCATTACTTTATATTTTACTCATTACTTTATACCATTACTGGTATAGACCAGTGATGGCTAACCTTTTTCTCTTCATGTGCCAAAAGCATGCGCACATGTGCCAGCACCCATAAAGTAATGCGCCCCCGCACATGTACGCATGACCCCCTTGCTCCCCGCCCCCCACGCATTAAAAATTTTAATAAATGGTTCTCTGCCCGGTTGCTGGGTGGGTGTGGCCATGGTAGGCGTGGCCTACTCAGCCTCCTATACCCTGGCGTCCTCCCTAGGCTCCAGAGACTTTCTTCAAGCCTCTGGGAGGGTGAAAATGGCCTCCCTCAGGTTCTGGAGGCACTCTTGTTTCTGGAACTTCCAGGAGGCCTGTTTTTCTCCCTCCCAGAGCCTCCACGCAGGCCCTGAACTTACCTGGCATCCAAAATAGGCCATTTGAAGACTCCTAGGTGGGGTGGGGTGGGAGGGGCCAGCCATTTCTTGCAACTACCAGTTCAGCGAACCAGATGTAAATTAGTATCCAGTTGTCCTGAACTGGCAACTCCCACCTCCTGTTTTGGGCCTAGTAGGCCTCCCTGCAGCCTCCTGGCCCCAAAAATGAGCCATGGGGGACAGCCCAGCGTGACCCCTGTGCATGCACACCTGACCCCCTATGCATGAGTGTGTGTCTCCCGCATGTGCCCCGCCCCCTACACATCCCAAAAAATCAGATGGCCAGTGGGAGGCATGTGTGCACATGCGCAGTGGAGCTGAGCTGGGCGATGGCTCGCATGCCCGCTGAGAGGACTTTGCATGTCAGCTGTGGCACGTGTGCCATAGGTTCACCATCATGGGTATAGACTGTGTTTCACTGTTAAAATGTGACTTTCTTACAGAGTAATTGTTACATAGGAAAAAATTGACTGTCGCTCAGTTGAGAACTAGGAGGAGAAACTGGAAAAAAGTAATTAATTGTTTACATGGGTATGGGTAGAGTGAAAATTAGGCAGAATTACACACCGTCCAGATTAAGTTGGTCAAGATCCCGTTACATGCAATCTGCTCCATCCAATCTTCCTGAACTACCTGTTTTTCCTCTGTTTTTTATTGAGCTTTTCATGTGCTTCAGGCTTTCATGGAACTTCCATATGCAAGTTTACTTCAAAATTTTGGTACTATATTTACCTGTGTGAGTAAGTCAGTATCCAGTTGAGTGAAAGGCGAAGGTAAAACTACTCATGCAACTAAATTTAGAAAGGGTTGGTCATAAAAAACCTGCTTGTGGTTGGTGTGAGCTCCTTTGTGAGTAGGAAATTTATATATATGTTTAAACTGATTACTATGCAATTCCAGGAAAATGTGTGTCTGGCTTAAAGAGCTGCAGAAAAGTACTATATTTGCACCCCAGTATGCTCCTAAGCATTTTCTTGGTTTTGAATCTGAAGAAATACTATTACTGAGCAGTAATTGCATTTAGAAGAAATACCATCTCCACAGTGCCTCCCACATGGAACCTCTGTGTAGATAAATCTCAGCAAGGAAACTGGCTTTCAACGAATCTGCTCTCTATATTTTGTCAGCTAAATTAAAGAGCAAGTTATAATTATAAATCTTGTTTTACTTCTAGAGATGGGTAATAAATATCAGTGACAAGGTAAATTTTCTTATAACTGAACTCCTCCAGTGCTTTCCTTGGACTTACAGCTCATCCATACACCCTACTGCTTTGACTCTGAGATGGCTCACTTACCATTTGCTCAAGACATGCCCTCTCAACAAAGCCTCCATTTTAAGGCCAGTCTGCTGCTGAGGCAGGCTGAAAATGGTTCAAAAGGATCCAGCAGGAAATAAAATGGCCATTCCCATTCTATGTGGTATGGAAGAGGAAAAGCCGAGGTGACGCAGTTGTTAGAGTGCAGCACTGCAGGCTAGTTCAGCTGACTGCTAGCTGCAGTTTGGCAGTTCAAATCTCACCGGCTCAAGGTTGACTCAGCCTTCCATTCTTCCGAGGTCGGTAAAATGAGGACCCAGATTGTTTGGGGCAATATGTTGACTCTGTAAACCCCTTAGAGAGGGCTGTAAAAGCACTATGAAGCAGTATATAAGCCTAAGTGCTATTGCTATCTCTATCCTCCAGAGCAGGGGTGAAATCCAGCAGGTTCTGACAGGTTCTGGCGAACTGGTAGCGGAAATTTTGAGCAGTTTGGAGAACCAGTAGCAGAAATTTTGAGTAGTTCGGAGAACTGGCAAATACCACCTCTGGCTGGCCCCAGAGTGGGGT
>JANHZT010008284.1:12379-23827 GCA_032468215.1 Stegonotus admiraltiensis | reverse complement strand
TTTAGCCCACATACTTCCCCCTTCTTTTCCCTGAGGAACAGATTGGAATGATCCATTTGCCTATATTTTATTTATTACTATCATTTTGTTATTCAGATATTTTTTCCAGTAGGACTGAAAATTAGCCATAGTTTAGTAAATAATTTTCAGATTAACCATTTTCCTTTAGCTGAGATCATAGCTTCATTAATTATGTTTGAAGCTGATTTCCTTAAATCAAACTATGATTAACATTCATCATAGTTCTTCTGGGATCAGATTATCATTTCAAGATAAAAGTTAATTGCACAGTCTCAGTGTACCCAATTCTTACAAGAAATTTGCTACTCAATAAAAGAATTAAGGAAAATTAAAACAATACAGTATATTATAATCCAAAACAATAATAGTAAAAAACATCTTTAAATTCATTATTATACCAAGGAATAGTTTCTCAATAGCAATCAATCAATTGCAGGATGAGAAACTCACCATTCTATCAATATCCAAAGGCTTTTACAAAATAGCAAGATAATTTAGAAACTGGAGGAATAAATATCAATAACTATGCTATGCTGATGACAAGAGACAGTTTAGTGGTTAAGAAAGCAAGCTAGAAACTGGGAAATTGTAAGTTCTAGCCTTGCCTTAGATATGAAGCCAGATGACTGACCTTGGGTAAATTACACTCAGTTCTAGGAAGAAGGCAAAAGCAACCTACTCTACAGAAGTGAATGTTGGGCTTTGAAGAAGCAGAATAGGAAAATATTGATGCTTTTCAACTCTGGTGTTGCAGAAGACTTTTGAGAATACTGTGGATCACCAAGAAAGTAAACAAATGGATCGTCAAACAAATCAACACAGAGTTCTCACTCAAGACACAAGGGACCAGGTTCAAATTATCCTACTCTAGAACATTATGTGAGGATCTAGCTTTCTGGAGAAGGCTCTACTGACGGGAAAAGAGGAAGCTAAGAGAAGAAGAGAGCAGCAGCAAGGTGCATGGACTCAGTTCAGTGCAATAGATATACCTCTAAAAGACCAAGTTAGGGATAGCTCATCATGAGAAAATCTATCCATGTGGTTGCTAAGAATCACTACTGACTTGAAGGCACACAATCAGTGAATTTTCTAAATGCTGGTAGGGTAAGTACTGATCTGACTTCAGGTAGAACACTTTTCCAAAGAAGATGGGATGCTCTTATGATTCTTAAGAGTAACATTCTTTCAGAATATTGCCCTATCTAATAGATTTTGTTAGACAAAAAAACCTGTGCAACAGCTGGTAAAGATATTGAATTCTAGAGCCTCCAGCTTTTTATCCTTTGGATGCCCTGGACCCTTGGTTCCTGAAGGAGCAATAACAGTGATGATGCTTGTGGCCAGTGATTTGTCAGCTGTAGCATTGGGCAGAGTCTTCAGAAAATGTGAGAGGCAAGGAGAGGATATGGGAGGTCTTTTAATTATGACGAGTCACTTAGCAACCTTTCAAAGTTCTGATGGACCTACTGGGGTTGGGGGGTACTTATGATCTAGATTTTGAGGTTCCAATGGTCACGCTCCCCCCTAGTCACATGAATGAACTTCAGGCACTTGGCAATCAGCCACATTTATGGCCATTTGCAGCATCCCATGGTCGTATGACCATGTCTTACAACATTTTTGCTGAAAACTGGCATTGACTTCTATGTTTTGGCAAAACTGCACCATACTGAACTATTGCTTCACACAACAACTATCACAAAAAGGTCATAAAATTGAATCAGTCATATAACCAACCCATTTTACAACCATCCTGAGTTACTACCATGATGGGCAGGCTCCATTACAACCATAACTCAAGGACTACTTGTACATTGGAACACCAATGGAGACTGTTCCTTTGGTTTCAGTGGAGAAACTGCTGCCCATTCGCTTGGTGGACATGACAGGAGAGAAGGGGATGGAAGGAAAAGTAAATATATGCTAGTACTGAGGGAACTCTAGACACAGCCAATGGGCCAGTGGTGGGTTTCAAATTTTTATACTACCAGTTCTGTGGGTGTCGCGTAGTGGGTGTGGCATGGCTTGGTGGATGTGGCAGGGGAAGGATACTGTAAAATCTCCATTCCCACCGCACTCCAGGGTAAGGTTACTGCAAAATCCCCATTTCCTCATGATCATCTGGGACTTGGGAGGCAGAGAATAGTTTCTGACAATTCTGGTGGGAGAAGATTTCTTATTTCTAGTTCTGGAGAGCACGCTTGCCCATTGTAGAGGTGGGTTTCAGCAGGTTGTGACCAGTTCTGGAGAACCGGTAGCGGAAATTTTGAGTAGTTCGGAGAACCAGTAGTAAAAATTCTTACTGGCCTCGCCCCCATCTATTCCCTCCCCAGCTCAACCAAAACAGCAAAATAGAAGAAAGAAAATAGGATGGTGATGAAATGAAGGGAAGGGTACCTTTTCAAGGAAGTAATATAATGAGGACCAAAACTGGATCAGATGAAATACAGGAAGAGAGAATCTGCACTACCAATGGAAGAAAAAGGAGAAACAAATAAATGGAAATGAAGCAAAAGGAAGAGATAACTACAAAGAGAAGGAAAAGAAAGGAAGCTCTGTTTCAGTGTTATGAAAGAGTTAAATTCACCAGGCCAACTGCCCATCCCAAACAACTGCTAATATTTCAAGGCATACTTTGTAAGTCCCAGGTCTGAAACCATCTGTTTCTCTCTTTTTGTTGTTGTTGTTTTCTTTCTAACAGATTCTGTTATACTTAACAGCAAAAATAAGAGAATAAGAGAAAACCTACCCCTTCAATTATTTCAGGGAGGGAAAAAACCCCTCATACCATTATCAATAGCATGAAAGTAAATGCGGAGAATGTTTAGTGACTTTGGCATCATATGAATGAACCTTATTAAAAGAGAACAACAATCTTATTAAAAGAGAACAACAAAATGAAAAGTACTACCAGATGTGCAAAGGCAAAATCTTTTTTAAAAAAAAGTTTTAATGTTCAATTATTGCAGGAATAGACTACAGAAATAAACCCAAAAGGGATGAAGAATGGAGAAGGAAAGAAGTTTAATAAAACAAATAAATGTAAAGATTCTACCCTGACTTCTTAAAGACCTTAGTATACTTTTCAGTCAAGAATATTTTATACTGGCGCGCACGCACGCACACACACACACACTCCATTCAACAAATTACCATTTTTATGTCATTATTTCATTTTCAATTCCTTTCTTGTACATTGGAAGCAAGAACTCTCCACTTATTTTGCCCGAGGGTCATGTGCACAATTCAAAGCATCCAAATTTTGTTTCACTAATCATGCAATAGTTTTAAGAGTAAACAATACACTTCAACCACAAAAGCAGTTGCATTTAACTACTGTTTGCTTTGAATGTACTATTCATATTTTTTATCTAAGTCAATTAAATCATGCTAATTAATTTCTCAATTTACGCTAAACAGACCATAACATACATTATAATGTAATGATTATATTTAAGTTAGCATAAAAGCATGGGGAAAATATTTTACTATTAATCAGTCTGGAAATTATTTTCTGGAGACACACTAACGAGAGTGTGGTTAGGTAGACAGCATCAGCTGTTCCTATGTCTCTGTCCCGCACCAACTCAGTTTGTATACTGAAGATGAGATTATGGAATGATATACCAAAAACATAACACTTAGTTTGTGGTCAAGCCACGAGAGCAAGTGTAGAATTGCCTGACTAGCTCTTAGCAACAGCACTGGCTGACCCAAAACAAATAACTTGTTGCATTGCAAAATTAGATTATCATACTAACACAAATTAGAGCTTGCAGAACATCAGTAGCTCCAAAGTTAAAAATACACAAATCTCAACAAAAAGCAAAACAAACCCACAATTATGTCATATAATGTGATGTGGGGTCGATAGACAAACATATAGTGGCCGGATAAAAGGTCAGATTTCTTATAACAAACGTGAAGCATACCTCATTCTTTTGATTTTGAATTAATGCAATATATAACAAGTACTAAGCCCAGTAGAGCATTTCTAAGAAATAATGATAGTACCTTACACACTCCAAATATGTAAAACCCTACTTTTCTCTGCACAAATGAAAAAAACCTCTGCTGTGACATAAGTCCCTCATAATTTATTATATTGATCTCTTCCCCACATACAACTTCCCCGATATGCAAATCACTGAGACCAGTTCCCAGGCTTAGTGCACTGCCTTCAACTATGGACAAAGATTCTCTTCCTCCTACTGCAGTAAAATGAAAAGTTATTTTAGCTTTAGCAACAAAAAAGCAATCCCTTCAGATTCATGCCCTGTGTCCATCTCTTGTTCCTGACAAGGGCTGTTGTTTTTAGACTCACAATTCTTTAGCTAAATTATAAATAGCTTAATTCTACCTCTAGGAATAGGCTCTCTCCTTTCCCTAACTTATAACAGGGCTGGTCCTTTCCATTAGTCAAAGCAAAAGAAAGTCTTCAAATGATGGCAAAATATTAAGGATAGAATGGGTAGCACCATGCAGTTGGAATCAACCTGTCTTAGTTGCGGAAGATGATGCCTTCTTATCATCAGTGTGGAAGAAAGATTCAACTGCAGCTTGGCCATTTCTGAAGTTGTGGGAAAGGCCAGAGAAATATTCTGAGACGCCTTGTCTTTGCGGCTACACCTCTAGATTCTTCATAACATCCAAGATCAAACCCAACTACTCTTTCTGAGAAAACCAAATGATTATATCTAGCATTTCGCATTTCGCCTCCTTGTTGATATATAGTTTGATGGTCTATCACTATGCCACTACAGCAGGGACTAAGTCTTTCTTAGTGTTTCCACAAAAGGAATACTTTTAAAATCTGTTCACTTCAAAATTGTGTGTGTGTGTGTGTGTGTGTGTGTGTGTGTGTCAATGTATCATGTAGTGTTTCTCAAATCTGACTACTTTAAGATGGGGTCTTTCAACTCCCAAAATTGGGATTTGACTGGCTGGAGAACTCTGAAAGCTGAACCCCAACATATCTTAAAGTTGCCAAGTCTGACAAACACTGATCAATTCTCAAAGAAACTTTTTCATTTTATTATGTTAAGAACAGGAACAAAGGAACAAAAGTATAACATATCTAGAATATACTTCTTGGCTTCTTCAAATATAATTCTTTCATAAATTCTGCTATAAAAATACCACTGATGGGTCACTCCAGGAGAAAATATAACCTTAAAACAATTTGAAACAGGAACTGTATCATTAATTGTATTTTACACTTTTAGAGATAACATTCCATCTAGAAAACTAGTCAATATTTTAAAGCTTCATCTTTTTGAAGGAGAAGCAAAAGAAAACACCTTTGTTTTGTTTTTAAGAGATTATGTAGTTCAATGTTACATTAAGCTACTTCCTTTATTTTTGAACCAATAAATAAATAAAATTCAATAATAAAAAAGTAAATTTTCCAAGGATGAAGCATAGTGTTTTTTCCATTGTAAATTACAAGGCAGAACAGACAAAACTCCAAGGAAGAAAATGAGCTATTTATGCATTAGTCATAGTGTGTGTAGTATTACAGGCAGGATAAAAGTTCTACCACAGGAATCTTTCCCTAAAAGAAAATAATTCTTTCAGTGTTCAAATGGCAAGACAATTTGCAAAGTAGCTAATTCAGCAGGTTTTTCCCCCCAAAAGAAAAGTACTATAACTAGCAAGTTCAGAAAAGGAGCTGATAAGCGTGCTGAAAGAGGAATATATCTCGGAGGGAAAAAGCAAAACTTCACAGTCAAGAATTTGAAACAGTATCAGAGTCCCTTTCCCAATTTTTCTTTGATTGAGCAGACTGTGTCCTGCAAGCATCTGTCCCTCAATGCCAATGGTTCAAACTTACTTTCTGCAAGTACCTCCATTCGAGATTTCTCCAAGCATGTCACAAAATTGTCTAAGCACACGTATACGCCAAGATTTTTCTGTTTCCTTCTTTCTACTTGTAGTACGCCAGGAAATTGTGTCTAGGACTCCAAAACGTTGAACCGTTATGAGCTAAAAACAGATCCTGTGCTATGCTGGATATATTTTTGTCTACAAGGTACACACCCTCTTCATGTTCAATTCTTTCCATTGGTGGACTAGGATGCAAATTTACCCAGAAAGTGGTTTTCCAAGTGCTGCTTGAAATGATTAGCCTGGACAGCTTGCCATAATTCCTTTGAGCCATCAGGGAATACTGTATGACTGGGCTGTTGTTTGGCCCTGCATTCCTGAATTACCACCAAAGTGCCAGAGGGAAGCTACTAAAAGACTCATGGAATAAAAGACCGGCTTGCTGGAATGGTAGATCTTTGGTGCTCTTTTTTTTTTAAAGATTAATTAGTTATGCTTAATTCTTGACATTCTTTCTTTTAATATAGTGCACCTAAATAAACAAGCAACTCTGTAAAGTATAGTAAAATGTTTTAGCTAGGAAGGCTTGAAAAACCATAAGGAATAATTTTATCTTTCAATGGTTCATACACTGCATTAAGGTATGAATTGCTTGGCTGTAGTTTACTGAATAAATCACAATTGCCTAGGTTCCACAAAACACTAACCTGCAAACTATAATTTACTAACCATAGTGGCTGGGTTACACATTGCACTAGGCCACTAATAAGCCACATTTTGATTAGCACAATGTGTGAACACAAGTTAAATAAGATTAGACACAGTCAAATGTCACACTGTCACCTTTTTCTTTTGCTAGCAACGTTAAACATTAATAGTAAAGGCTATTATTTTAGACTATAATCGAGACCAGAAATTATCACCTTCTCCTGGAAAGAATCTATAGCACAAGAAGGAAAAACATTTTACATTATTAAAGAGCTGTTGCTAGTACTTAAACCTCAATGTTTTCAAAGTATTTCAGTATCAGGAATTCCTTGCAACAGAGTTACCCAGGTTACTTGCTCAATTAGAAATCTAAAGCTATCGTAACAAGGCTGTGCAAAGCATCTAAAAAAGCTGCTTCAAATACACATGAGCATGAGTGAAACACCTCTCTTCAAACTGTTAAATTAGTGATTAGTATAATTTGTGAACTGAATTAACATTCCACTGATTGTTCAATAGGTAAAGGTAAAGGTTCCTCTCACACATATGTGATAGTCATTCCTGACTCTAGGGGCGGTGCACATCTCTGTTTCAAAGCCGAAGAGCCAGTGCTGTCCAAAGACATCTCCGTGGTCATGTGCCCAGCATGACTAAATGCCAAAGGCACACGGAACGCTGTTACCTTCCCACCAAAGGTGGTTCCTATTTTTCTACTTGCATTTTTTAATGTGCTTTCAAACTGCTAGGTTGACAGAAGCTGGGACAAGTAACAGGAGCTCACCCCATTACACGGTACTAGGGATTCGAATCACTGAACTGCCGACCTTTTGATCGAGAAGCTCAGCATCTTAGCCACGGCGTCTCTGATTATTCAATAAACAGTATCAAAAACAAAATATATAAAGCATCCCGGTTCACACATATGTTAATTTGTTTCACAAATTATACTAATCACACTATCGTACAGATTATCCTAGCAGATTTATATATTGCCATCAGTAAATTAATGACTTATTACATCAGTTTTCTTCTGTCTGGTAAAAGGCTTGGGAAATGTCATATATATAAGCTTTTACAGCAGAGGTGTCAAACTGGCAGCCCAAAGGCCAGATACGTCACACACAGGCCATGCCCACCCCAGCTCCATGAATGGGAAATATGTCACGAAACGTCACACTACGGCAACGTGACGCCGCGAATTTGACACCGGTGTTTTACAGACTCTTTATTCTGAACCCTACACATTGCTGGTCTACAACCTCCATCGTTTCTATTAATGTAGAGCATATGTGTGTCAGCTGAAGATGGTGATGGATGGTAATGGTTCATGCACAACACTTTTGGAGGCCATTAGTTTGGGGAATATGTCTGAATTGTGAGAAAAAAAAATCTAGTAAAAGAAATTCATCAGCTCTAGAGTCTTAGCTATATATGCATGAGTGCATATATCAGAATCATAGTTAACGTATTATGTAAATACCACAGAAATCAGAATTTATCAGAAATACTGAAGACATAGTTCTTCCCTTAAACTTTGAGCAAGGATGGGTATTGAACTGGGAGGATATTTGGTCTGGTGCCTGGTAGAAAAAAAAAGCTGTTTTGTTTTTGTTTTTATTGATTCTGTAAAGTGATCATTAAATGAGATAGGTAGCCATATGCTGTAAATTCTTTAAGTAAAATAAATACATTCAGGATTATACCTAGAGAAAAATCTAGGGAAGAAAGATAGACATTCATACTCACCTGAGTAACATATAGTGCTGAACCGTTGCATGGCTTGTTTACGTTTTGCTTAGTATATTCTATTTGTACCCTTTCATACTGTTTTTTTTTACTATACAAATTGTTTTGATGATGTACAAAGTGCTAGATACTTGAAAGAAATAACGCAAGAAATGTAAGCTGGGTGATGACAAACTTACAAGCACAATACATTTCTTGTGCTTATAAAAGTTTGTCATCACCCAGCTTACCTTTACTGAGAATGAAATATATGGATGATTGCAAATTGAGATAAGGTAAAATAAAATGCCAATAAAATTAAAAGAAACCCAAAATGTGTCCATCTGAATGTATGCTCGGCATAAGTTGAACAATGTACTGGAATTTGTTGGCTGCCATAAGAAAAGCTACTCAGGACAAAATTAATGGCACAGACAAGTTTAACATCTGCCAAGGCATCTAATCCCTCTCAATCATTTTGCTAGCTAGAGCTGCTTCTGTCTGAATTGACAAGTGCTTAATGGCCTCACTTGTTTAGCAAATCTCAAAAGACTTGTTGGGAGGAGAGAAGAATGAGAACTGTGACACAGTGCTGTTCTTTTACTCCTTTGCAACACATGCTCCTTTGCAACATGCTAATTAAAGGAGAAGATCACCATGTGGTCCCTTTTAATCATGTGAGCTAAATAGGTGAGAAACTTCTTTTATCTCAAAAAAAAAAAGGAGGAAAGATGCAAAGCACAAAGAAGAACCCCTTACATAGGCATTTAGGTATCTAGATCTAGGTATCTAGCTTTAATCAAACGTGAAATATAACGTTTCCATTCTCCGGAATCACAGGGGAAGGCTTGGGGTAAGCAAAGTTGCCGCTCTCTTACATCTTTAAGATGCCTGATCAACAAAGCCTGCGCTATAAGGTGGCTTTATTAAAAGTAAGTATGCCAAAGGCTGCTGACAGCATTTATTTTCTATATTAATCAGTATAGAATGATCTATATTATTATATTATACTAATATAATAAACATGTCTAACTAAACCTTAGTTTCAAGGGTAAACTAAGATTACCCTAGTGCGCATTTTTCTGAAAAAGGAAGAACTTGGTAATAAGCCAAGTAGGTCAATATTGTTTTTTAAAAAACAACACACTGGAATAGCTTGAGCCAGAAAACCACTGAGTGACCCGGCATGCTTAAAGATATCTCAGTGGAACTCATTATAGAATTCCCAACAACATTTGCCCCATTGACAGTAATTCTTACTAATCTGGAAACAGGGGGCACCAAAGATGTTGTTGTGCCTCCCCCTTCTATGCATCCTATTGTTAATTAAAGTTAGTATTGGTGCAAATGGTTCTGACTTGCTAGTTTGTGGCACACTAGATATTAGCAAAGCACTATTACAAGTTTTCTGGAGACTACAAGTTTACCCAGTTACATGCAAATGAGCCAAAAGACTAAACGGTCAAATACATGTAAAAATAATGAATGCTAAAAATGAAGACACTCAGAGGTTTCCCTAATCTCTGCTTCAAAGGAACTGCAGTGCCTTCCCTTTAATTTTAAAATTACTTTCGTTCTATCAACTATGGTCAGAAATTCAACCTTCTGTGCTTAATCTACATCATTTTGGTAAAATAGCACAATCTTCGAAGTTCCGTGAATCACCACACAATGTAAGCGAGAAGGAAATTATTTCAAGTTATATCATAACTCTTGGTAGGAAATAAATTGTTGGTTTTGCCTTAAGTAAATTATTTCTTACAACCATGTTTTTGAGTTGCAAAGATAATAAAGATGATTTTTCCCTTATGGGTCAGTGTCCTTCATTTAGTAAGTGCTTAATAATGCAACTGATAAAAGTATATTCTTCTATCTCTGGCAAACCACATAGAATCTACGTAAGATACTTACAAATCCTAATGAGGTTAGGGATTTTCATACACTCTTAGCATTTGGGTTCCTGCTTTCAACCGAAATGTAATTTCAGCTTCCATGATTATAGATCAAAAGGTCTAGAAAACTCCATCTCCAAAGTCCTGGCATCCACTGAGCCTTGGGAAGTTTTAAACAATAGCTACATCCTATGTTAACAAGATCCTCTAGAGCAGTGGTTCTCAACCTGTGGGTCGGGACCCCTTTGGGGGTCGAACGACCCTTTCACAGGGGTCGCCTAAGACCATCAGAAAACACATATTTTCAATAGTCTTAGGAATAATTTTATGGTTGGGGGTCACCACAACATGAGGAACTGTATTAAAAGGGTTGCGGCATTAGGAAGATTGAGAACCACTGCTCTAGAGCCACATTTCTGTGGAGAGTTTTTTATAGGACTATGTTTTGGTAATACAGTATAGGAGTACTTTTTTTTGGAAGTTACTTTTTGGGACCTTCCCATCATTCTTAGCAGATCTTTTTTCAGAAAGGCAATTTACATAACGATACACATATCCAGTTAATATCAATATAGATCTACTTAATTCTTTGTCAACAAGCTCAACAAATTGAAAGTCCCTTTTGACTGTGAGCTTTTTTGTGTGCTGGGTCAGCCCTAGGTTCCATTTTTTTACAATATTATAGGAACAAAGAAATTGACTAGTTCGTTTCCACATCCACTCACATTTCATGGTTCCTTTTAAAATAAGCCTATTCCCATTGCTTTGTGAAGATGCTTCCTATAAATTATTGCCAGAATTTATTCTGTATCTATCAAAAAATACGCCTCGCCTCTCCTGTTCAACATTTATGTGAAGCTGCTGGGTGAGATCATCCATGGTTTTGGGGTGAGGTTCCATCAGTATGCTGACGATACACAGCTGTACATCTCCACCCCAAACCACCCCAACGATGCCTTGGAAGTGATGTCCCGGTGTCTGGAGGCCGTGCGGGTCTGGATGGGGAGGAATAGGCTCCGACTCAATCCCTCCAAGACCAAGTGGCTGTGGATGCCGGCATCCCAATATAGTCAGCTGGTGCCATCGCTTACTATTGGGTGTGAGTCTTTGGCCCCCATGGAGAGGGCCCGCAATCTGGGTGTCCTCCTGGACACATGGCTGTCCTTGGAAGAGCATTTGACGGCCATGGCCAGGGGGGCCTTTTATCAGGTTCGCCTGATCCGCCAGTTGCGCCCCTTTCTAGATCGGGATTCCCTGCGCACGGTCACTCATGCCC
>JANHZT010008282.1:35541-48890 GCA_032468215.1 Stegonotus admiraltiensis | reverse complement strand
CCACACCTGCATACACATTAAGAAGTTCCTATGGTGAAAAAAATAGTGACAATGAGATGCTTTGGGGTACTAATTTAAGGACTCACAGAAAGAACATTGTACTATATCATGGCAATCTACAAATAAAAAGCCTTTATCCAGACTTTGATGCAAACAGATATAAAACTTTGATGCTCTGATATAAAACTGGTTGTTTATTCTAACCAAAATTAAGCATTCAACTCTTGCTGGTCATGAAAAATGGTTTGGGACAGGATTCGCTACTTTCTAAATATATTCCAAAGTATTTTCCTATTTATCATTTAGATCAGGGGTGTCAAACTCATGGTGTCACATTGTCTCACCTGACGTATCCCCCTTCACTAAACCAGAGGTGGAGGTAGCCAGCACATGACACATCTGGCCTGCGGACCACAAGTTTGACACTCCTGATTTAGAGGATCCTTATTTTATCAGTTCCCTAGTAGCTCCCTTTCTTTGTCTAGCTAGGTAGTAAAATGCCTTCCTCCTCTTATTTCCCCACAACACCCACCCTGTAAGGTGGATTGGGTTGAGAGAGAGTCACTGGCCCTAAGTCACCCAGCTGCCTACACAAAGTTGCTGCCTACATTAGGAAGTAATTTTTTTAGAAAAAATTGTCTTCATATAATGTGTCCAGAATATGATAATTTGAACATGGTCATTTGTGCCCTGAGTAAGAAGTCTAGATTGATTTATTCAATGATATATTAGTTCATTTTCTTAGTTATCCATTATATTCTCAGGAGTCTTCTCCAACACCAATTCAAATACATGTACTTTTTCTATCTTTCTTCTTCAGTGTCCAACTTGTTCTTCCATATTGCCAAAAGGAAAACCATTGACCACCATTCTAATCTTTGTAGGTATGGATATATCCGCACATCTGAATATCTTTTCAAAGGTCTTCATTGCTCCTCTACTAAGCATTAGTCTGTAGTGTATTTCTTGACTACTGGTTTGTTTACTCTTAATGGTTGATCCTAAAAGGCAGAAGCTACCCACCAGTTCAGTATTTTCATTGTCAACAAAGATTACGTGTACTTTTAATAGACTTTTTTAGAATACTTAGTTTATACCACTATACTCTTTACATTTCTCACCATCCAGGAAGATAACATTTCTAAACGCTTTTAATGAATTTGTTATATCACATATTTCCTCTAAAGAGTACAAAGTAGCATTAACACAGTCAATCCTTTCTTTTATTCTCACAAGACCTACAAGTTACCCACTGAACTGCAAAGTACTTGGCTAAGCCTCCTAGAAAGAGGCTTCCTAGCATTAATATAGTTATTCCATCTTTTCTTCCATAAAGAAAAAATACAAAAATTGGGCCAAAATTATCAATTTCTCATAAAGTCACTTGTAAAATCAGCAATTGCATAATGAAAGTAGCAACACAAAGAGTCCACCTCTGAAGGAGATCAGTGGTTCAAAAAAAGGGTGAAAAATAAAAATAAACAACTATTCAAAAGTATGCTTAAAAGTGTGTGTGTGCACGTGCATGCGTGTGTACTCATTTCACAGCTACTTCCCAGATAGAATTCCATATCTTGTCCTTTTTATGATACCAGCTAATGTATTTTCCAATATTATATGCTCTGATAATTCCTTCCAGTTTTATCATAGATCTACAAAGATAGTTCAAGTGATCCGAATGCCTGGTAATATAGCCAGCTTGGGCTAGTGGTTAAGACATCAAGCTAGAAAGCAAGAGACGGAGAGTTCAGATCTCGTCTTGGCCATGAAAGCCAGCTTAGTGACCTTGGACTAGTCAGTCTCTCTCAGCCCGACTCACCTCTCAGGGTTGTTGTGGGGAAAATAGGAAGAGGAAGGTGTGTATTGGATATCTTTGCCACCTTGAGTTATTTGTAAAATTAATAAAGGTGGAAAATAAATAAATTCTGACCACATACTAAATGTAGCAAATTTGTTGCTATGCATATACATCTGCTCCCCATCTCTCCAAAAGCTACTCTTATAGTATTTTGTTTCATTTTCAACTTGTTTTGATGCACACATTTAATGCATACTTCCAAGATGTTGGAAGTAAAATGCAGGTCCACTAGATGGCAAACATGATTCACATTCAGTTTTTCTGGGTTAAGCATACTGTATTGATAATAGTTTGATTCTCAGCTGTTACTTTACATGTAAGAGCTAATCCCTCCACAATCTAATATTCGCAAGGAATAATGATTTTCAGCACAGTTGTTGGCTTTCTCAGATTGAAAAAAAAAGAATTAAAATCTAGAGACAATTCTACATTTAAAATTTACTTGACAGCTTATCAAAGCATAGATTTTCCATATTTATCCAGTACTGTAGCAGGTCCTTTACAAGCTCTGGTTAGTCATACAGCAATCTTCCTGTAATGTTGCTTTCCAAATAAGCAGCCACTCTGTCCCCAGAATCCCAACTCAATATATCAGCTAACTAGAAATCCTGGAAATTGTAGTCCTAATACAGGCAGTCCTTGACTTAACAACCATAACTGAGCCCAACATTACTGTTGCTGAGTGAAACATTTGTTAAGTGAATGTTGCTCCATTTTGCAACTTTTCTTGCCACACCTGTTAAGTGAATCACTGTAGTTGTTAAATTAGTAACCCTGTTATTAAGTGAATCTAGCTTCTCCATTGACTTTCCTTGTCAGAAAGTGGCAAAATGGGATCACATGATCCCAGGACACTGCAACCGTCATAAGTATGAGTCAGTTGCCAAGCATCCGAATTTTGATCATGTGTCCATGGGGATTCTGCAATGGTCCTAACTGTGAAAAAAGGTCATGTCACTTTTTTCAGTGCCGTTTTAACTTTGAACAGTCACTAAATGAACTGTTGTAAGTCAAGGACTACATGTATATGCCAGAGTTATCTCTGGCATGCTGAATTGGGAACAATTCATTGGCACACAAGAATCCAACACACAAGGAACTTCTGATAAGGAATCTTTCTTTTAGAGAGGCTAGGAAGGCATTGCAAAAGAATCCAACTACCACTCTTTATCTAAAACAGTTACATAAAATTCAGTGACTCAATGAATTCAACCTTTCTCTCACTCAAACTCTGCTACTTACTGTACAGCTTGATTTTTTGAGCAAAATGTCTGATTTTTGTCTGTCTTTTCTTTGCTAATAGCCAAATCTGACATCAGGTGGTTTTCCTCTGGCCATGTGAGAAATAACTACAACAATATATCTGCAGAAGAGATGGCTGGAGAAGGTTGTTATTTGATATATTAAAGCCATTCAGATATAGATGCTTACTGGCAAAATAGAATCCTTATTTATTTATATTGTGTCTGACTATAAATAAAGTTGTTATTACTGTTGTTGAGTTTTAGTATTATGTCTACTTAGATTAGAAGTTAAGAGCTTCAATGGTCATTTGGAAAAGCACAGTAAAACACTTATGATTCTAGCATAGAAAATGTTCTGCCCCCACCTACAATCTCTATGGCATATGACTCTTTTTCAATCTTTTAATCTGGTTTAAAATTGGTTTTCTAATTAGTTATGGGCCAAACTGTTTAATTTTGTTTTAAATTGTTTTTAAATTTCTATCTATGTGTTTTAACTTGGCTGTACACCGCCCTGAGTCCTCTGGGAGAAGGGCGGTATATAAATATTAATGTTAATAATAATAATAATAATAGTAATAGTAGTAATAATAATAATGTAATATATCGCAGGTAATTAACTGCACGATGCAGTTGTATGTAAATTTGTAGTTGATCCCTGATTAAATTACATGTAGAAATTGACACCACCTTTACATTACATAAAGTTAAATATTTACCTACCTGCAAATTTGATTACATAATTAGAATTTAAGTGCAGTTGTTTATGCAATCAACATTTAAAAGGGGAAAAACCCAGTACGTATGGCAGTTATAGTTGACAGTACTTGTAGCACCTCCTTTGGTGCAAAATAAATTTCCGTGGAGTCAGTCTTTCAATCTTTTTGAATGTTTTCCCTATTCTTCCTTTCAGAACTCCTCCTTTCAGTTTTTCTCATATCTCAGAATACTAGGCAGGGTTGTTTTGTGGGGAGAAAAGAATAGTGCCTGGAGTTCCTGTGGGTATACACTAAATATAAAATGGAGAGAGAGAGGGAGGGAGGGAGATATGTGTGTGTGTGGCTTTTAAAAATAATTCTCTTGGTACATAGAAAATCCATGTTTCATTTTATGGATTGCAGTGGCATACAAAATTATAGAGGTGTCATGATAGCAGTGTTCCAATATTTGATGGGCTTACACAAGGAAGACGGGGATCAAGCTATTCTCCAAAGAATAGGCAAGACAAGAAGCAATGGATGGAAACTAATCAAGGAGAGAACCAACCTAGAATAAGGAGAAATTTCCTGGCAGTTAATCAGTGGGTTGAGTTGCTTCCAGACTAAATTGTGGGTGCTGCAACACTGGAGATTTTTAAAGAACAGATTGGATGACCATATGTCTGAAATGGTATAGCAAGGAAGGTTGGACTAGAAGTCTTCCAAAGTGCCTTCCAACTCTGTTATTCTGTTATTATCTACTCAGATATGATTCTTCATTACCTAGCTATTACGGAATTTTGAACAATTTGCAACCATTTTTAATTGTTGCCCTATTTAAAATATCTAATTATTTAAAGATTTATGACCAACTCACCAAAATCTGATCACAATAGATACAAATCATGGGCATCCATGGAAGGTCAAAAATATCAAGATGGCAATCACAAGCATGTAAAACCCTGCCCCTCTTATGCATATGTGTATCTATTTCTATCACATGTACATTCAAGGGGGCAAGGCAGTAATTTTTTTCTCTGTCTTCCATCAATGCCTCTGATTTGCATGCAGGTATCCTCAGCTTAATTTCAAGAATAAAACTGGATTGTACAGTAAAAGATTTATCAGACAACTGTACATTTTATAAAACATTCGTCCACAGAGCAATGGCTGATGCGTTTTATTTGTGAAGAGGGGGGGGGAATAACTGCAAACACACCTAATTTCAAACTTGACATGGGTCTCAAAAGGATTTAGTTATTTACTTTATCAGTGTATTATGTATTATTATTTTTTCTTCTGTTCAATTGTATCTGAGACTGCTTGGACAAGTTCCTGCAGTTTTCTTGGCAAAGTCTTTCAGAAGTGGTTTGCCATTGTCTTCTTCTTAGGGCTGAGAGAAAGTAACTGGCCCAAAGTCACCCAGCTGGCTTTGTGCCTAAGGTACCACTAAAAGCCGTGTCTCCTGGTTTCCAGCTGATGCCTTGACTACTGCACCAACTGTCTGTCTATGTATGCATTATAGTAATTATGCAAGCAATAACTGAAGTCTAAAAGCAAAATATTCTTCTTCTCAAAATGCTCCATTTCTGACAATGAGATATATACTGTAGGAAGTGAAGCATGCTGTACTTCTGAAAGTAGAATGCAGAATGGGTTATAACTGGTATTTTTGTTATTTCTTCCATTAGGTATCGTTAGTTACCAATGTTGCAAGTGAGTGTGGGTATACCGACAGTCACTACAAAGCCTTACAACAGTTGCAGAGAGAGATTGGTTCCTATCATTTTAATGTGCTAGCATTTCCCTGCAATCAGTTTGGACAGCAAGAACCCAACAGTAATAATGAAATTGAGAGGTTTGTCCGACAAACATACAGCGTTACATTTCCTATGTTCAGCAAAATAGCAGTAAAGGGCATCGGGGCAAATCCAGCCTTTAAATTTTTAACTGGTGAGTATTAAAATAGATTGAATCAACTGCAAATACTAACTTTATTGTTATTCCCTATAAACTGTAGATGATTTATTATCACTGATAGCTTACTTTTGGGAGATTTAGGGGAGATTACCATGAATTCTTTTAAGTTTATATAGTAAAATAAATAGATGTTTTGATTACTGTTTTTAATTTTTCTCCTACATCCCAGGAAATCAATAGTGTCAATAGGATTTCAGCAAAATTTAGTTGCCTTATACTTTACCTTATAGCACCATATTCCTGAATTGCATGTAACTCAACATAATGTGCCTTGAAAAAAAATAGCAGACACAAATCTTTTTAAAAGCATTTGTTATTGCTTTAATATGAGAGAGAGAAAGAAGGGAAAAAAGGAAAATTAAAAATGAGGCGCAGGGGAGAGAAATGGAGAAAAGGAAAAGTGATAAGGGATGAAGGAAAAACATGGCTATTGGTCATGTTTGCTAGTGATGGTGGAAATTGTAATCCAATACATCTAAAGGTTACCAATTGGAAACAAAATGAGTGATCAATGCAGTTGTAAGGTTCTTTTTGCTGAAATGCTCCATTTTGTTGAAGCATTTGAGCATTAAGCACTTTTTTCTTCCAAACCAAAACGAATTCTTCTAAGATCTGGGTTAATCTTTATTTCTATATTATTTAATATTGGTTTTCCTTTGGATAATCACATTTCTTATTTAATCTTACATGTCTTTTAAGGTTGCAAATACGCAAAATTAGAGCATTATAGATGATTCATATCGCTGATATTTATCCTTTTTTATGTAGAATCCACTGGAGAAGAGCCAACTTGGAACTTCTGGAAATATCTGGTAGATCCAGATGGGAAAGTGGTAAATGCTTGGGACTCTACAGTCACTGTTGAGGAAATAAAACCTTATGTGATCGAACTTGTGAGGCAACTCATTCTGAAGAAAAAAATGGAACTCTGATTATTTTTTTTTAAAACACACATTTTTATATTTTTGTTTTTGGATCGTTGTTGTAGGTCTTCATATTGCCAACAGATAAATAAATTCCGATTACCTGAGCTAGCTTGCATTCCATAAATATAAGTATTTGTTCCTCATATAATACCTTTTCTAAATAAATCATACAGAAACTAATACCTAAGCTGAAAAGTGAATGGCCAGATTTTATTTATTTTTCTTACAAGTCACTTATTGATTTTAGTGAGATGAAATGCTATGAAGGATTTCTAGGCAGCAAAATTCAGTTCAGACAGAATTCCCTAAATACAGTTAGTCCTCGACTTATAACTGTAATGAAACCCAAAATGTCTGTTGCTAAGCAAGACAGTTGTTAAGTGAGTTCTGCTCCATTTTATGACCTTTTTGCCACAATTGTTAAATGAATCATTGCAGTTGTTAAATGAATCGTGGTTATTAGATGAATCTGGTTTCCCCCATTGACGTGCTTGTGGGAAGCCAGCTGCGAAGGTTACAGATGGTGATCACATTGCAACCATCATAAATAGATGCCAGTAGTCATGCTCATTGACGATGGGGATGCTGAAACAATTGTAAGTGTGAAAACCGGTCATAAGTCTTTTTTTTCCAGTGCTGTTATAACTTCGAACAGTCACTAAATGAATGGTTGAGTAAGGAGTACCTGTAAACTTTATTGATAGTAAGATTTATTGTGAACATATTATGATCCTGAATAATTGCAATGTTCACAATGATAATGATAATCAACATTACCTTCAGAATTATTTATAAAACAGAAACCGGGACAGAAAAACTTGATCTTAGCCTGACATAGACATAAGAAGCAATGATTACCGTATTTTTCAGACTATAAGACACACTTTTTTGTCTCCCAAAAGGGGGCAAAAATGTCTGTGCATCTTATAGACTGAATATTGCTGAAGCCCTGCCCACCCGCCAGCCATTTCTTGGCCTCTGCACGCCCTGTTTTCGGGCCTTTTTTCAGCCCATTTTTGAGGGTTTTTTCAGCCTGTTTTCGAGGCTTTTTGGGGCCCATTTGTGAGGCTTTTTTGGCCCATTTTGAGGCTTTTTAAGGCACATTTTTTTCAGAAAAAAAGGCTAAAAAAGCCTTGAAAACGGCCCCCAAAAGCCTCAAAAAAGCCCTCAAGAAAGCCTCAAAAATGAGCCCAAAAAGCCCCGAAAACAGGCTGAAAAAAGACTGGAAAAGGCCTGGAAAAATGGAGGCAAAAAGCTATTTTTTGTTGTTTTCCTTTATCTAAATTTAGGTGCATCTTACAGTAAGGTGCATCTTATAGTCCAAAAAATACGGTATGCTAGGAAAATATAGCTAGTCCTTGACTTGCAACAATTCACTTACTGACTGTTCAAAGTTACAATGCTAGTGAAAAAAAGTGATTTATGACCAGTTTACACCCTTATGACCATTGCAGCATCCCCATGGTCACTTGATTAATTTTCAGATATTTGGCAACTGACTCTTATTTATGATGGTTGTAGTATCCTAGGGTCATGTAATCACCTTTTATGACTTTCTGATCTGACAAGTGCAAGGAAAGCCAGAGTTACTTAAGAACTGAGTTACTAACTTAACTGCAATGATTCACTTAACAACTGTGGCAAGAAAGGTAATAAAATAGGGCAAAACTCACTTAACTGTCTCACTTAGCAATAGAAATTTTAGGCTCAAATAAGTCAAGAACTACCTGTACACATCCACATAAGCTTATGGAAAGTTTCACTCACCCATGTATTCTGAAAAATAAGAACTTCTCAAGTATCTGTGTATCGAGTTTCATTCAACTTTAGGTTGCTCCAGAAGTACATTAATATTGTAGTTTTCTAATTCCTTTCCCTTTTGTAATTGTTATTTGCTCTAGGAGATTGTGAGGTAGTATCCATAATAGCATATGTGATATGTGGAGGGAAATTGCTAATAAGAATGAATTGATAAAAATAATCTATTATCTGAATCAAATGGTTTTTTTTAATGAATGAAGAAATGAAGAATGTTGAGTCTATTAATAGTTGTTTTTACTCCCAAATAGCACTGAAAAAATGCCTTAGAGAAGTATCGATTTATATAATTTTAATGGTATAAAATCATTCGTACTTTTCTTCTATAGCAATATTACTAAAATTAACTAACTTTATTTTTAAAGGAACCACCAACTCTATTTCTAACACTGTGAAAGGACCTGGACATTTTCAGTGATTGAACATTAATAAAAAGGGGTTCTTATAAAATTGAGACCAGTGTTTGTGAGCTTCCTTTGTGTTCCATGGACAGAAAAAAAAATCTACCATTAAAAAGTAGATAAGTGACTGGTCCATTAAATAATCTTTTTAAGAAATGTGTTAAAAAATCTTGGCAGTGTTTCTCATATTAAACTGAAAGAAAGAATATACTCCTGGAATAACCCTACAGGCACAATTGTCATGTAATGCATGCAACAATCACAACATAATAAAACAAATGGATTGCGTACATGAGACAGAGAAATCATCTACTGTATTTTATTTAATGTTCTTTCAAAAAGATTTGAAATACAGCTGTGATGTTCAGTGAACTCTCAATAAGGAATTACTAGAAGCCCAATAATCCTTGTATGGTTCTCCAAAAGTATAATACTAAGTGGTAGATGATGTCGTACAGGAATTGTTTCTTAAAAATTGGTAGTTTTCATAGTGTTTCATATATTTTTCATTTTAATTGATGTGCAGAAAATGGGATGCGATATGTGCACCTTTATATCCAGCAGAACCTAGTTCATCTAATACCCTAAGCCAGAAGTGTTAAACTCACATTGTCATGGCAACATCACGTGACGTATTTGGGCTTTTTTCCCCTCTTCGCTAAACCGGGCGTGGCCAGCATGTGACCATCAAGCCCATGGCCGGGAGTTTGACAGCCCTGCCCTAAGCCATAGCTTACTTAACCATTACTAAATAAGCCATTATCTAAAATCACACATAAATAAAAAGTCATATTTTATATAATTGGTTTTCACAAATCTCCAGATTCACATTGCAATGCTATTTCCCAAACCATAAACCAGCAGAAGAGTATGCTGGGATTAAATTTGGTACCAGTTGCCACACCATATCCTAACACTGTCACAATGCCAGTGATTGATCCTGTCCTGACCATTTTAATGTGAAACCAAAGGAAATTGATTGGTGGCTTGTCCTGGCTTTGCTTTCTCTCCCTTCAAGTGTCGCTTTCTAGTAAAAAACAATAATTATTTCCCCTAAAATATGTAGGTATTGGGTGATTGTATGTTGGTGCATGAAATGTATTCAATGATCAGTCCAGTTGTCTTACCATCAGATTTGTTATTCATGCTTGTGTTGATTCCATTACTTCTGAACACATATAGCATTCTTCTGGAAGAGCACTAAACCATGTCCAACAGAAGCCTGGAGTGAAGCAGGAGGGAATGACTGATAACATGAACTTCAGCTTTGTTCAGAGCTGCAAGGTAATGGAAGTGCCAACAGTAAATCCATTTCTGTTTTTGCAGCTAGCAGCACCTGGAAGGATTTTTTGTGTATAATTGTAGAGTTGGACTGGAGTAGCCCAGTTACACTGCCCTCTTTCATCAAAGTAATAAAAACAGTAAAAGTTACAGCTGTGTGAAGCCCCTTGTTTGCTGAAGCCACAGAAAATCTACAATGTACTCAGTAACTCAGTTGGCTTCCTTGTACAGTTGATTGGCCAATGTAAAAACAGTAAGTGGATCAATGGTCCAATCCAGCAGAATAGAGTTTATATTCTTAACAGTAATACACGCATGGAAGAACACAGCTCTCTTTCCCGTTAAATCAATCTTCTATATAGCACAATACTAGTCACTTTCCAAAGAATGCTAAACTTGTGCTTATAAGGTGGTCACATAAAATTTGACAACAGCTTTAGAAAGTGTTAAATAGGTATTACACATACAGATCAACCCCTGGGAGATGCTCCTGTGCATCTCAAGTCAAAATGACACAGTGTGCAGTTTCTAACACTGAAGAAGGGAAGGGGATCTGTCTGCAGCAGCCAAAACAGTCAGTCAGAGCTGGACAGTTCCCGTCCTTGACTGCATCAGCAATCATATCATAACAAAGTGTGTTAGATTATATCCATAGTGAAAATTGTGTTGGGAGAAGAGGCGAAATGTTACTTTAAAAAACAGGTTACTTTTGCCTACTGGATTTGAAACAAGCTTCAATATAAGAAATGCAGTATGTAAAAGCATGAATGTAACTGTAAATATAAACAATAAAACTGTTAAAATGGTCAAGAATGTTAACATTTTAACATGGTGACCTACAAATATATGACAAATTGAATGATATTTCTTATCTGAATCGGAAGTAAAACTTAATATTCCCTTAAGCTAACCTAAATGTACTGCTTTGAAGAATAAACGTATTTGCTTATCAGACACTAGGTATCTAAACTTGGAGTCTAAAATATGGCAGCATTTATATATCCAAAATCTATTATTTAAAGTATTAAAACTGCAAACCATATGCAGTTAAGTAAGAAATTTCTTCTGGGAAGCTAGAAAACCTACACAGTAAAAAGAATAAATAAATAAATAAATAAATAAATAAATAAATAAATAAATAAATAAATAAATAAATAAATAAATAAATAAATAATTTTCATATTTATAGCTTTATAGTACATTTCATTAGAATAGTACTAATCAAAATGTACTTTTTAAAGAAAATATATATTCTTTCTCTCAATGAATTATTGGTTATATAAATGTTGCATCATTTTGCAATAATGTCAGCAAAAAAAAGGCTAACCATTTAACCTAGGATATTACTCCCAGGGGACTGGGAGAAAAAAGACATAGTCCAGATTAATTGCATTATATTTTTGCTGTTATTTATTTAGCTAATTTGAATAGATCTCATAATTTACATATCTCTGGAATAATTCCACTTTCCTTCCCATTCTTGATCATCTTCATTGTCTTCAAAGGGAGATGTTTCAATAGGGTGATGAGATGTACCCTCTAAGTCACTCTGGAGAGAAAATGTGCGGAAAAGATCAGATATGGGCTCCTCAATATAGGTTTCACTTTGAACAGTTTTGGGTGTGAGGGCGTCTCTGATCCCATTGGACTGCTGACTCCTCTCTGATTGCTTACTTCTCCCAGAGTGGTAACTTCTTATATCCTGAAATGTACACAAATATATAACGCCTACATATACAGACATTCACACATATGCATGCATACATACTCTCATATATCCATCTTTCTTATCCACCAAACTGAATATTACAAGGATCTTACATATGCAAAATACAAAAGAGTCTTTGCCATGATTCCAGAAAAATAAAGGAAGCATTTAGCAAAGTTAAACTAATTAGTTCACTTGATCTAGTTAAGACAGAAACCAACCTTTAAAGGGAACGACATTATTTGTTTAGCCCAAAGTGGCAATCCTGTTCTCAGTTACTTAAAAATAAGTAATATTAAACCCTTCAGCTGAGCTAGGAGCCCATCACTATGAGGAAAAGTCAGTGGTTAGATTATGCTTGAAAAAGTTTATGTGAAAAGTCCCAAAGGTGCTTTTTCAAGAGGCAACTGGACTTTCTGGTTTTTCTTAGAAGACATTTTGCTTCTCATCCAAGAAGCTTCTTCAGCTCTGCATGGATGGTGGGGAATCCAGTCAGAGGTGAAGAAGCTTCTTGGATGAGAAGCAAAACGTCTTCAAAGAAAAACCAGAAAGTCTAGTTGCCTCTTTAAAAAGCACCTTTGGGACAATCATGACTTGGATCAAAGCTGGCTGGGGAATTCTGGGAGTTGAAGTCCTCCAGGCTTAAAGTTGCCAAGGCTGGAGACCCCTGACCTTGATGACTGAGAATCTCCATAGACATTTAGATGAAAAGATTCTCCTACGCTACTCCCATGCAATATGAATCCTGCATAGGTTTGTTCTGTACATAGATTAAATCTGAAAAATGGAAAAGTCAATACTTTGCAATATATGTATCACAACACAGTAATGTTCCTTCCTGCCCTCATCCTTGATGTCTTCACTTCAGTATGACAGCTATAAAGAGATATTGTGTAGCTGGATTCATGTAGATCAGGGGTGTCAAACTCAAGGCCTGGGGGCCAGATCCTGTCCATGGGCTGCTTAGACCTGGCCCATGGGCTCACCCTAGAAACAGGAAAGGACAAGCGGCCCGCCTGGGCTCCATTTTCAGCTGTGACCGCCTCCTGCAGCTCTCTGTGGGCCCTATTTTCACTGGCAAAGTGCTGCAGGAAGCCGTCACGGCCAAAAATGGAGCCTTGGTGAGTGACGAAGAGCTGGTCACACCCACCCTGATCATACCCCCGGACACACACACGGTCAAACACAACCCTGATGCGGCCCTCAATGAAATTGAATTTGATACCCCTGATGTAGATGCTCTAGAACTGTGATGGCGAACCTATGGCACGGGTGCCACAGGTGGCACGCGAAGCCATATTGGTGGGCACGCGAGCTCAGCTCCGGCACACATGCGTGCACCAGCCAGCTGATTTTTGGGCCTTCTGGGACCACCAGAAGTCAGGAAACACACTGTTTCTGGCCTCCGGAGGGCCTCTGGGGGGTTGGGGGAGGC
>JANHZT010008282.1:11172-21214 GCA_032468215.1 Stegonotus admiraltiensis | reverse complement strand
ATGAGTACTCCAAGGTCCTTGACAGAGTGAGGGTCATCTACAAGGTCGTGTCCACTCAGCTTGTATTTTGTGTTCTGATTCTTTTTGCCAATGTGTAAGACAGAGCATTTGTTGATTGAGATTTGGAGTTGCTAATTATTTGACCATTCCAACACAAAGTCAAGGTCTTCTTGAAGGGTAGCAGCATTGTCGGAGTTGTTAAATAGTTTTACATCATTGGCGAAGAGAATGCAGTTGCTTATAATATGATGGCAAAGGTCATAGTATGAAGAGTGTTGACAGGAATGCGGCTATCCAATTATGTAGGGGTCTGGAGATGCCATAGGATTTTAGTTTTAGAAGTAGTTTGTCATGTACCACTGAATCATAGGTTTTACAGAAGTCTATGTAAATTGCGTCTATTCCTTTGCCCTGATCAAGATTTGTAGTCCATATGTTTTTGCAGTGCAGAAGTTGTAGATTACAGGATCATTTTTTTCTGAAACCAAATTGTTTATTAGAGAGTAGGTATACTGTGGCTTTTTGTACGTAACAGATGGAAATTTTATTAATATACATGTTTTCTAATTGCCTTGTCAAATAAATAACTTTTTCTGTAATAAAAAGGGAATTCTTTGGATAAAAAGAATTTAATTACAATAAATTCATGTAATTAACCAACTGTTAAATCTTACTTTAAGATTTAGTAAATAGGCATAGGCATATCACAATAAATATAACTTTATAAAGGTCATAGACCAAACTCAATGAACGTTTCAGACAGATAAACATTTATACTCTTAGAATACAGCCAAATAACTATCAGTTATCTCCAAAACAGTTATTCTGCCCATAATACTGACCTTCTGATAGGGTATCCTTGCTTTTAGATAGCAAAATTTAGCAACTACATAGGTAACCTGGCAATCTTAGACTGATGTAAAGTAACTAATATAAAATGTCTTTGTCTGACTATGGATCAGTGGTGGGTTGCCCTCAGTTCGCACCAGTTCTATAGAACTGGTGGTAAAACAGGAGAGAGGCTCCGCCCACCAACCCCAATGTCATCAAAATGCTTCTGCACATGCACAGAAGAACACACGCGCAAGTGAAGTGAGTGCGCACAGCCCTGTTGAGAACCAGTAGTAAAGGTAAGTAGAACCCACCCCTGCTATGGATGTTTTTTAGCATCAGCCAAAGTAACCTTTTTCTCACCTTTGGAATAAAATTATAACAAAACAAAAAACAAAACAAAACTTAGAAAACCAAGTTCCCTAGATTCAGTGTGGTCTGAGCCACATAGGCATAATTTCCACAGATAATAGGAGTTTTACCAAATTTGTTCTCCAAGACTGCCAAGGGGACAGTAGCAAGAAGCCCCATTGGTAGTTATAATAGTTTTAAAAGGGATGGATCATTTTTAAAATCCAAAGCAATGAAATATTTTGAAATAGGTCAGGCATATGTCTCCTTAATTCACTGAACAATTAGAAGGAAGAAGAAATACAGTACAACCTTATAAACAAGAGTTTGTTATTCTAGCTAAATTCAATAAAAGTCATTTTAATTTTCCTGTGGAGTTAGGAAAGTTAAAAGTTAGGACATTTCCTGGTCTGATCTATCTGGTGGATCTGACATCTTGAGAATTGGCAGCTCGTTAAAAAAAACCCACAGGAATATAGAATGTATCAATATTCTGATGACCTGGGTTTTTAAAGAAAGCAATCTTCCATTCTGGTACAACATTTATATATCCAAATTATTCAGATTTTCACTTTAACTTACATTTGGAAGGTACTGGAAGTAATATCCCAATTTTAATCCTGACACCAGCATTAAGGAAATTCCAATCAGAGCTGCAAGCTAATTTTAAAAAAAATGACATTAGAAATGTTAACATGATGCTGATAATTCTTTCCCATATTTTGTAAGTCAAAATAGGCCACCTAACTCAGTCTACTTTCAGAACATGTAAGAATGATATGTACCATGTTAATTAATATGATGAAATTTCAACCACCATCACATCAAAAAAGATTCTACTAATTTGATTAAAAGGTCAATTATTGCTAAAGTGCCTGCTAATTCCTTAATTTGGATTCCTAAATCTATTCATGACTTGCCTTCAATAAAGTTTACTGTTTTGAAGTTAGATGATCTTGACTTGGTCTCAAGCTTTTTCACTACGCCAGGGATTCTCAAACTTGGAGATAGGATATCGTACAACCAACTTGGAGGGGAGTGGGGCGATTAGCAGATTTTAAAAAATCTGATGAGGCATATTCAGGCAAAACCCATTCCAAGCTCTGCTCCCTGTTTTCCCCAAATAAAGTTTTCACAGTACTCATGATTTGTCTGTACAGGCAAAGCAGAAGCATTGTTAAAAACTCCCCCTGCCCTTTACTTCTCATTTTGCCTGCCCAAGCCTACAGAAGGCAGGTGTGGTTAGATCAAAATTTAATTGTTACTACATATATGGTGTCTTTATTTTTTAGGCTTATTCATTGGAGAAGAGTGTCACACAAATTCATTTACCATTTCAGAAGTGATGGTCCCTCAAATTTTGAGAATTTGATTGAACCAGGAAACCATATCCAGACTGCAAAATCCAGGAGACAACTAGATGACAGATAATATGGCAACGGTATTATCTTTAGGAAGGACTCGACAGGTGGATGAAAATGCGAAATCCATATAAACATCTGGGTTATTGGGCAACCAAACATAATAATAATATATAAGGACCTGGTTAGCATTAGAATGATTTGGCAAAAGAAAGCAAAGATGGGGTGCCTTGGATGCAATTCCAAAACATTTGGAGCACCACTTGTACACCAGCAGCATTGACAAAATCATTATCAGTCAACTGAATAGAGTAGAGGCCATTTGAATCTGGAGAGGGAGGGGACCCTTTCTTTCAGAAGGCAGGTGCTGCTACAAAGAAGGCATGTTTTCCAATAGATGCTATTGTGAAACCAAAGGAACCTGGAGTGCACCATTCTTGCTACATTAGTTCAGCCAGTTTGATGGTGTTACCTTTGGTTGGTATTTTCTATAGCTTTTTACTACAGTCTAGTGATTTTCCAGAGTTTACAACCTCGATATTGTATTTCTTGGTTCAACATGGACCAGTTGCCTCACCTCTTACATACTACCCTACTTATTAGCAAATACCCAAGACTTAACTCAAGATTTAAATCATAACATTTCTTTAAGCCTTTGCGGACTCTCTGTGATGACATCATGGCCTCCCAGGGATTTGCGGACCACAGATTGAGAACCATTGCTCTATGCCAGGAGTCAGCAACCTGCGGCTCTGGAGCCGCATGTGGCTCTTTCATCACTCTGCTGCGGCTCCCTCAAAATATGCGTCACAACCACCAATGTGCGATATTTGCTGGCACGCAATTTATTGAGCTTTTCAACCCCCGGTAGGCCAACCATGGATAAATCCAAGAAAAGAAAAGTTTCAGAAGAAAACAGAACGTTTAATTCAGCTACATATGATAGCTTTGTGACTGCTCAAGAAATAGTCAGGCACGGGAAGGTTTTTGTGGCTTCCGGTGTTTTCTTTTCTGTGGGAAATGGGTCCAAATGGCTCTTTGAGTGTTTAAGGTTGCAGACTCTTGCTCTATGCTATCTATTTCTTAATCTATTTATTTGTTTTAAAAACTGTAACTTGTAATTCTTGTTATGTTTTTAACATTTATCTAGATGGCAATAGTGTACTTGGTCAACATTTCTTAATTTCAAGGACACAAATGTTACCAGACTTGTTTATTTTTTGGATGAGAAATTAAGGTACATCACACTAAAGAGTTACACTGAGGAATCAAAAAGATATCCTGAAAGATGACAACTATAAAACATTTCTGACCATTGCCAAAAAATCCACCCATGTCAACAAAGTCACCAAGAACTGAGCTTGATCTGAAGGAGAGTTCACCTATTCTTCTGCCTTAAATATAATTATATTTTATAATAATGCTAATCAAAATTTATGATGGGTCAATTTGCAAATAGGTATGTGTCAAACCAAAAAACCCTAATGGAGTTAAAAAGATTTCTGCCTATTTGTTTATTTATTTATTAAGATCTTATTAGGTAATTTATATAATTATAAGCATGAATTGAATACATAAAATAGATACAAGTAGAGGAAACATTAGGACAGGGCTAGTAGGCACACTGGTGCTCTTATGCACGCCCTTACAGACCTCTTAGGAATGGGGTGAGGTCAACAGTAGATAGTCTTAGGTTAAAATTTTGGGGGTTTGGGGATGACTTCTGATGCAGACAACATCTCCACTGAGACTGATAATAATGCACCAATGAAGTGACAATACATTTTTTCAAATGCTGTAGTTATTTAACCATTTGCTCATGCTAACGAACTCTGTAAAGCATCCCTTTTGCATGTTCCAAACTGCAGAGAAAACCAAATTCTAAGAAATACACCCAAATCTAGATTTGAAATAAGCACTGGATCTAACTCACCTGTGTTTTTCCACCAGTCTTCTCCTGAATAACAGTTGTAGAAATTGCACAGCTGACGGAAAAAGTCTTAAAAAATGAACTGAAGACATTGCATAGCCCAATTGCTATTAAATCCTGTACATGATAAATAAAAATAAACCTCCTGGTATTCAGATGACTTCTATGAAATATAGGGACTACAAATATTTTCCACTAGAAAAAATAAGGATGACAAACTTCAGAATATCAATATATCCTTATCATTTATAACCAGAAGATGTTTCTGTTTTAGGGAGACATTCAGTCATTACAGTTAATGTATCTCTTAAATCAACAGTCCTTTTTTTGGAAAAATGGCTCCTACTGCTTTCTTGAATATGCTTAGGTTTGCACAATGCCTGCAGCACTCAGAGGAGTCCACAGGAAACATCAACAGCATCACAATGGTGACCATGACTTCAGCACCCAAAGTCCCATTCCTTTTTACATGCATGTAATATGTGAAATGCACGTTCAGAAGGAGGTGGGCTATGATCGCCAAGTTTTATCTACAATTGTGATGCTATTGACACACCACTGTGGGTGCCCCTGGTGGGACTTCTGCCTAATCATATTTAAAATGTGCACAATATAGTCCAGTCTTTCTCAACGTTGGCAAGTTTAAGATGTGTAGATTTCAATTCCCAGAATGCCCCAGCCAGCATGACCAAGAACTAGTTACCTCTGTTCTAATAGATAAAGCCATAATTTTAATGGGCAATTACTTTTGTTGTTGTTGTTTCTTTTTGGACTTGTAACTTTGATTTTATGTGTTGTGGTAGGCTTAAAATCTTTCAGAACACTTTAATTGCATTACTGATGCTGTCACACTTTTAATCTTGAGCACCCACAGGGACTTAATTTAACTTATTTAATTTAGGTCTGCCTGACTCCAAACAACTCTAGGTGGATTGTAATGTAGTAAATAGATTAGCATGCAATACAATTCAAAAGCAAACCAACAAAAAATAGATAGGAAAGCAGATAAAGCACAAGATGGCAAATCTAGCCCTGATGTGGGAAGAGCCAGGTCTTCAAAGCGCTCTGGGAAACGAATAGTGTGAGAGCCACCTGGATATTAGGGGGAGCTTCATTCTGGGGGCAGGCCCCAAAACAGAGGAGACATACCTCTTGGATCCCAAAAGATGACACTGTTTAATTGAAGGGACCCAAAGTGTGCCAACCCTGTTAGTTTGTATTGGCTGAACACACATCACAGGAGATGATAGACATTCCTTCATATTATAGGTCCTATGCTGCATAGTGCTTTATAGGTCAAAGCCAGCACCTTGAATCACAACCAGAAACATAGCGGATAATGGAGGCTGGTCACTGCCCATGCTGCTGTATTTTAGACCAATTGAAGCTTCTGAGGATTGCTCCACACATAAAGCACATTATGACAGACAAGTTGTGAAGTGATTAGGGCATGAATGACTGTGTGGAGTGTCTCCTGATCAAGAAAAGTGTGCAACTGGTATACCAAAGGAAGCTACGCAAAGGCTTTTGACCAGTTAAATTAATGAAGAATTGCTTTGTTTTTCATATCTATCTCAATGTGTCCCAATGTATCTCTAATGTCCTTGGAGACAAATAGTGACTACAGAGTTGCATGCCTTCCAGAGACCATGGGAATCTATGGAAAAGTATATTTAATTATAATTTCTTTATTCTCCCAGAGCTCCATCAATTTCTCAAAGCTTCTGCCTTGTGATATATAACTATTACCTGCGTGTGTCTGATGTGATAGTTGTGAATACTTGCATACTTCTTTCCCACAAAAATGAGAAGGAAGTAGCTTACTATTGCCAGAGATAAAGCATGTAATACAATTTTGTCCAGTTTTGAGAAGACAGGTAGTGTAGGATTCAGAAACCTGAAACAAAAGAGATGCTTCAGTCCTGTGAAAAGAACATCCTTGAACACTGATTAGAATATACAAGCTATAGTTCTATTTTTTTACTGATTTACTACCATCTCTTTCAACCCACAATTTTGTGCACCAAGCAAGTAGTGCTAATAATAAATACGTGCTTGCTTGGATTTCAAACATTTAATTTTATGTACTTATTGTTAGCTATCTTAGAAACTTTTTCTGAAAATTAGGACAAATAATCTTTATTAAAAGTTTAAATTGAGCAATGGACAATATTTTTTCCCAGCAGAGCATAGAAGGCTTGGGCAACCCTTTAAATTTAAATTTGATCTCCAAAGTTTGCTTTGGATAGTGAAGACACCACCACTCTGTACTCAAAAAGCAGTTGACTCTTTTCCAGAGGTCACACAACTGCCCTTCACAGCTGCCATGTAATCCTGGAAAGGAGAGACGCATTTTAAGGAGTTACACAGACATCCCCATGTCCTCCAAAGCAACATTCAAAGATCAAATTTGACATTCCTTCTCCTAATTTCTTATTTCTACTTTTCTTTGTATTTTACATATGAAATAAAATCATAATAAAAAGAAAAATGGACATTCTGCATAGTACTAAAGAGTCAATTTAGAGTCGCCTGAACGGTGATATGAACGGCAAATAAAACTGATAAGTAAAATAAAATAATACATTATTATTTTTAGCTCATTTTAAGAAGTGTGCAGTAATTATAGCTCTTTATGAATACTGATGGCCCATACACGATACTGATGGCTAGAACAAAGAATCTTTACACCGTTCAGTAAATGTTAAATCCTGCCCCCATCAGGTACGTTACAGTATTCCCCATTAGGGAAATTACAGTATATAGAATATTTCAACACTGTTGGCTTGGCTAAATGCTGTTGGCCACAAATAGAGATGGCAGCATATATTTGAATGACAAAGTTAGCAATGTTGAAGTATTTATGAGAATAAGCTTTCAGGTTCATGCAATGGCAAATGTTTCACAGGAATTTCAAGCTGAGGTATTATTTCCAAGTTCTTTACCCAATTCTTCAATTTCAACATTATTTCCTTTCCTTTTTCTTATGTCATTATTTTGATTTTTAAAATTTATTATTTGTACTTCCTTTTCTCTCCCCTGCATATCTTACCCTGAAAGGGAATAGCATGATAAGTACATATTTATACATGTATGAAAAATACATAGTATTAGATTTAGATTACATACTTTTGGGGAGTCATTGTAAAAACTCCCTGACTAGATTCAGCATGTAGATGAGTTTGGGTAGAAAGCACTGTAAATACAATAATCTGTAAAAGAAAAACAATGCACTCTATATTATTTAAAATGAATATTATTTATTTACATTTATTTCAATATTACATTTGTATACCCTCGAATTCAGTCTTGATTAATGGCAATTACAATGTCAATATCTACCTTGGCATTATGGACTAATAATTGTCCTGCTTTAGCCAGATATTGAAATAGATTCTAATAATATTCAGTGGTGTAATGCCAAACAAGGAAGACTTTTGGTTAGTTACCACAAACAGTAGGATACAACCACCAGTGCAACGATTAGTATTAGGAGTGGGGGTGGAAAAGTTTCATGGTCAGAAAAGGATTTTCCCCCACAGCAAGTTTCACTGATACTGAAATGTTTGTGTTTAAATCTCCATTTCCCAAGAATGCATTTCTAAGGACAATGATAGACCATAACACTATTAGATAAAATTGGGTTTTATCTGAATCATAGACAAAATGTTCTTACTGTCTGCAGTGAAGGCAAAGAAGGGATGGTGTGGTGTCTCCTGAATTTATTTATTTTTTTATTTTTTTATTTTTTTATTTATTTTTTTATTTATTTATTTATTTATTTATTTCAATTTATATACCACCCTTTTCCCCAAGGACTCAGGGCGGTGAACAGCCAAGAGCATAAAATACAAACACTACAAAAGTTAAAAAACAATTAAAATAATTAAATAATGATTTGGCCAGACAATATAAAAACCCAATTTAAAATCCTGATTAAAACACAATTGAACTTAGACCAGCCCGGTTTGTTGAAAAAAGAGGGTCTTCAATGCACGGCGAAAGGAGTGCAGGTCTGGGATCCTCCTTATCTCCGGGGGCAGCTCATTCCAAAGAGTTGGAGCCCCCACAGAGAATGCCCTCCCCCTGGGGGTCGACAGCCGACACTGTCTGGCCGACGGCACCTCGAGGAGCCCCTCTCTGTGGGAGCGTACAGGTCGGTGGGAGGCTGTTGGAGGCAGAAGACAGTCCCATAAATATTCAGGCCCTAAGCCATGGAGCGCTCTAAAGGTGGTAACCAATACCTTGAATCGCACCCGGAAGATCACCGGCAACCAGTGCAGCTCGTGCAGGAGAGGTGTCACATGGGAGCGCCACGCCGCTCCCAAAACCACCCACGTGGCTGCATTCTGGACTAGCTGGAGCCTCCGGGTGCTCTTCAAGGGGAGCCCCATGTAGAGAGCGTTACAGTAGTCCAGGCGGGAAATGACAAGGGCCTGAGTGACTGTGCGTAAGGCGTCCCGATCCAGATAGGGCCACAACTGGCGAATCAGGCATACCTGATACCTTTTATCAGGTATGCAATACCTGAGGTATGCAAATAAAACAAATTCCTCTCTTTTTATCAGACGACCTGAAATTAATTATAATAAGGGACAATGCTTCTTTCAGATGCAGTGTTTCCTTATTCTTCTTTGCAGAGAACCTAAGGCCAATATAATATAGCCAAAATAAAAGAGTAGCAAAATTCTTAAAATTCAGTTCTGTACTAAAGAAACACAATGTTTGAAGGAAACTGTTTCATGGATCACTCTATGAATTCAAGTCATTTACAAAACTGTGACTTTGGTAGCATAAATGTAATTTTGTTGAAAAATGTCAGCTATTTACCAAAACAAGCTCCATTGGAAACTCAACAGGATAGTGTTTATAAGTTATTTTAATGCATTTGCCGACCCTCAGCAATAGTAAAGAAAGCAAAAATAGCAGGATACTAGTGGAATTTGCTTTAGGGAGACCCATGCAGTAGTATACCAAATTCTGAAAAAAAGAAAATGTCAGCAAAATGTTAATTTGCTGCTAATAGTATCAAGTAAACATCAACATAGTTTTTAAATGACATAGTTTTTTGCTTCAGAAATAAATATAGCTGCCTATCTCACACACACATGACTCTGGGAGGCTTACAATTCAATAATAATAATAATAATATAAACAAAACTATTTTATTTTAAGAAGATACTTGGTTGATACCTAGGACACTGACAGCAAACTGTATCAACCATTAGCACCAGTCAATGCTATTTATGATACAATTTTAAATGTTCAGTTGACTGAGTTTCATGTTTAATGAATAGAAGAAGAAGAATACAAACAAGACAAATGTTAAAAACAATTAAGAACTAAAAACCATTTCATGGGTTCCATGCCACTCTTTAATCCCTGGGCCAGATAGCAAAACTAGATCTTCAAGCCAGGGGTGAAATCTAAAATTTGTTACTACCGGTTCTGTGGGTGTGGCTTGGTGGGGGGTAATGTGACTGGGTGAGCGTGGCCAATTTTTTTCTTTTTACTTTTAAAACCATTTTTTCTACAACCTCTTCAGCTAAGAGGTTGTAAAAAATGTTTT
>JANHZT010008281.1:22663-36827 GCA_032468215.1 Stegonotus admiraltiensis | reverse complement strand
GCTGTTCACCGCCCTGAGTCCTGTCGGAGAAGGGCGGTATATAAATTGAATAAATAAATAAATAAATAAATAAATTTTGAAGACAAAGATATACATTCACGTATATCTATTCCCAACTATTATACAATTATATTTTCCTAGTTTGTAGCTTTGTGTTCTTATTCTTTATTTCCAAATTCTAAATTTTGTTTTCTAAAAATGAAATATCTTTCATTCCATTTTGTGCCACAAGTTTGTGATGATAAAAGGGGGGGGGATTTGAATGATTGTGTGCAATTGTCTACAGTGTTCAAGCCTGATATAATAAGCCTGATATAGCTTCTTCAAATCGTATGCTAGCCAAATTCAGATAAGTCTTTCCATTCAAAAGCTCAAGAGAGATCAAGGTGAATTTCTACAGATCCTGGCTCTTGATGAGATAGAAAAAGAGAGAGATTTGTGCAGATTTTACGCTGTTTAATGGGGTGTTCTAGTAAACTGTAATGATGCCAGAAATGACATGCAAAAATAACAGCTAATCTGGTGTTGATCTAAAGAAGATTTTAATGGAAAATTCTGACAGCCAAAGAGCCTAACTAGCACTGTTGTGCATTTCATTTCAGTTGCATCTGTGTATGTGTTCATGAAGCAGACTAAACAAAAAGACAGGTGTTAAAATAGAGAGGAGGAACTTCCCCTGGGTTAGCCCATTCTGCTGCATCTGCCATCTCCTCCTCCTCCTCATGATTCAAAGAGTGAGGATGAAATATTTCAAGAAGTAGCATCTGGTGTGCCATAGATAAGTGGTGTTGAGGATTATCCTATAGACTCAGGGATGTTAAGGTGTCAGGTTTCTATTTTTCATATTCAATATTTTATATTTTTATATATCTTGGTTATAGGACCTTTTGAGTCACATCTAAACAGCCAAAGAAGGAAGATTTTGAATTATGTTATTTTCAGAGGTTAATATTTCTGTTGTTTCAGTCACTGTTATAAATATATGATTTTAGTATAATCATCCTGTATCACAGAATAATGGGGTTGTTGGAGGTGCTTTTTGATGAATGAAAGGCGGTTTTATATGTGAATAAATGTAAATAAATCTTATTCATGTGTATTGGGGGGCAACTCAAAATCTGGGGGGGTTTTGTTTGTTCTTAAAGGAACAATGAATACATGCATATGGCAATAAATGTAATTCCTAAAAATAAAGGAGAATAAACTCTAGAAGGCAGTAGGCATATTTAAAATGGTAAAGCTTTCAGGAAAGCTGGTGGGGAGGTTAAAAACATCAAGATGGCATGTGTAATTGAAGTCCCACTACAGCTCTGCTATAAAATCTTATAAGTTCTTAGCAGCATTTTTTGAAAGGAATGTGTATTATTTTGGTGAAAGTAAAGTAATTTCATGACTTTATTCTAGTCCCAAAGTTTTGTAGTTAGGATTGGGAAAATAGCATCCTGTATGTGTCATTTCTCCTATCTTCCCACTGTTCTATCATAATGGCTGATATCACAAATTAATAAAGCAATAGATTCTGATTATCTAAAATTGCCTTTTCTATTTATGTCTTGTTTTCTGTTCTTGACTTTCCCACAACCTTAATTTGCCCTTCTTTGGCTCAATCTACTATACGTGAACTGTTTCAGGCATGAGGTCACCTTCCTGAAACATATGTCAACATATGCTAAGGTTATGTGGCAGAGCCACAGCATAAATAAAATTAATGTTTCCTACTAGACAAATCTGTCATGTTACAGACAAAATAAGTGGAAAGGAGGCTTATTGAATGATGGTTGCCAGACTTGCTTTCCAATGAAGTGTGGGAGGCTTTCTTTTTGTCTTATGCCTTCAGCAGCAACCTCTTTGGAGGTGAGGGAGTCCCAGACCAGGGGGAAATCCAATACACATTCACTGAATGCTTTTCTTGGAAAGAGGAGGAGGAGGAGGAGGAGGAGGTCCAGTAGTAATTAAAAAATGGCATGTCTATGTTGACTACCACAAGGTAGTACAGTATATACACTTATTGAAATTCATGAGGCATTAATCATGATAAAGAAATCCTATCGATTCAAATATTTGGTCAATTCTGAGTCCAGGCAGAAGTTTAAGAGTTTAAAATGATTTATCCTTTAAAAATGTCCTTGAAAATAATTGTGCTCAATATTATATGGTTGGGTAGATACTGCATCTTTCTCTGTCAGAATTTTCATAATTTCTAAGTCCTGGGAAATCTGCCATTTTCTGTTATTGGACTATTGGGCCGGTGCCAGAAATAAAGTTTTCCATCATGTGCTAGAATTAGAAAGGCATATGCTTTTGTGAGCTACAGCTCGCTTCATGAGATACCTGCATTTGATGAAGCAAGTTATAGTTCAACAAAACTTTTGCCTCTTAATGAATAGGTTATTCTGAAAAGATGTTACCAAACTCCTCCTGATTTTTGCTTCTGTAGGCTAACACAGATCTCCTGTAACAGCGGTTTGGATATAATTGAGATAATGTTCCCTTTTATTTGTATCCATTTCATGTATTCATAATTATGTTTATACTTACATCTGTTATCTAATACATGCTTGATGAAAATAAATAAATAAAATAAAATAAAATAAAATAAAAATTATCATCATGCTCTCTGAGGAATCTGGGGATTTTGACCCTGAAATAACTGGGGGGTGGAAGTGACAAAAAGATGGAGTGGCTGCTTAAAGCCGTATACAGATGAATTCCTCTTTCCTGTAACTAACATTAAAACTCAGTCAAGCTCCTATGTGACATGCAGGTATACCAAAGAAAAGATGTAGACATTTTTGGCCAACTGATTTGAGTCAAGCAGTGCTCAAACAGTGAGCCAATGACTGGCCAGAGCCTCAATGTCCAGTTGAAGCTCTCCCCTATATTTCAAACTACAATCTCCATCCCCCACAACCAGTATGAAGAAACAAATTATAAGGTCAAGAAGCTCAGTCCTGTTTCTAATGGCTTCCTCTTTTATTTATATTACTTTCTGCACAACTGGTTTAACGCTTAAAGACCAAACTGGAGCTCCGGCAGGACCACATCTCAGTCTTTGAAAATTTAGAAGTGAAAATGCACGGGGCTAAAGTACTAGATGTGTGACAAAATCATCTTTCTTCTTTTTAAGACTAATCAAACCCAAGCCTGTTTGTAATTCCACTCTGTAATGAGTTTTGCTTTAAGCAAGTCCCATAGGAAGGAAGAAGTGGCAGAGCCCCCTTTTTATGTGTGAAGCCAAGGTGTCAAAAAGAGAATGAAATTTGGGGCATGTGGAGCTATGTTTGAGTCACATTTTCTGTAAATTCTGCACTGATTCTTTCAAGGACATGCTTCACAGTATCCAAAATTGAAACATGGGGGGGGGGACTTTCTTATAAAAAGATCGTGCTTTTTCTATTCAACATGGAATGCTTCACCTAACCTTTTCATATTTAATTAGTTCAGTCAACATGTGATCAATGCAGAATCAGGTGATTTAGCATGAAGACATGTTTACGTTTGGCTGCTGGGCTCTCCTTAATATTCTATTGTGGTTTAAAGGGCTTCTGTCTCTAAAAGAGGCCAGCAAGAGAGGCCCCTTATGGGATGGAGAATGTCCTGCTCAGGGTCACTATCTCATGAATAAGATGTGCCACATATGTTTTAAAAATGGTTGCCATTCTTATTTTTATTTCTTCTGTTTAGGTATCTAAAGATTTGTATGTTTTTCCAAAAGCAAGCAAGGAATAAATGTAAGAAGTTGGTAGTGGCTGTGACCATGTGGTTAAAGAGCTGCAGCATTTTATATCTATTGTGAGGCATCTGAAATGATGCTTCACTTTCAGTTATGTGGTTGCAGTCAAGTTCTTGAATTTTTTTGATCTCTCAGCGCCCTTCATTTAGAAATTCTAAACATCAGAATACTACAATTCCTGTCAAACCATATAAAATTTGTGTTTTAAGCTACCATAATTTAACGTAAGTTGTTTTTTTAAGTGTAGGAGAAAATCAGGAGAAAAAACATCTCTGTGACATAATAGATCATTTCTAATAGCTCCATTCTTGTAGCCTTTGTCTGCATGAAATTTGTCTGTCTCTGATTTCTAATTCTAAACTTTGGTTGCTTGCTCCTTAGAGAAGTGACAAATCCATTCAAGATGGTTTCTCCCATATTTGTTCTCCATTTCACTAAGTTTTTGGCTGGTGATGATTGGCTGTTGTGGGTGAATTCTATCATAAACAGTTGAAGCTATTCTTCCAACAGTGTGTGTTGCATTATCTTCCTTTGTGGGATGAAATACCTGTCAAGGGAAAAACAGCTAATCTTGACTCAATACTATTACTATATCTGAATCAGACGTTCAACCTTTGCCCTTAAGATTTTAAGACAGACTTCTTAGTGCCCTCCAGAGTGCACTGGGTGACAACTGCTCTAATTGGCTAAGAATCTATGGAAGTTGAAAGAGAGAAAAGTTGGCAAAGACCATGCTAAGCATTTATGACTCTGAGCAGGGATGGGCTAATCCAGTCATCCCCAAACTGATATCCTTCAATTGTGATGGTATTATCCTTCTTAAGGTAAAACCACTTGGAGTGTCATGATCTAAAGATAGGAACTTCTTTTTGCCACTACAATAATTGTGTTTCTACCAATAATAAATCCACAAGCTAAGCACCTGATCCTTTAGAGTAGGAAGAAGGAACCTATAGTTGGTTATTTGTTCAATTGTATCTTCTAATATTTAGGATCACCACATCCAATAGTGAGAGATAGTGGCAATTGTAATCATAAGTCTGTGGAAATTCCCAATTCCAGTTACAGCAGAAATTCAGTTTCCTTCAGACCAGAATTAGAACTATTTAACTGACAGATGAGCAAAAATGGTTTCATGGGGATTTAATACCATAGAGAGGGAAACCACTTTATCTGTTTTGTATTCAAATAAATGGGTCCTTCAATATAGAAATTATTAAACAGGAAGATATGATTCTCTACTCTTCTATATATTGGTGAATTGGAAGACATAATTTTTCAGAAAGAAGAAATTGTAGTTTGATCCATACACTGCATCAAAAATTCTGTTAGAACTACAGCTGTATGCATACTGTATTGTTCAGAAATCCTAGCCTCACTCTAAAAATAGCACTTTCTGGAATCACTTGTAGAGATATCCATAGGGGAGTAAAAAATAGGCAAGAGGCCAGACACTGTGCAATCAAAGCCTCATCTCTTTTTAACTTGTGATATGTGATAAAAAAGGGTGTGACTTTGGTTACATAGTTGTGGCTGCCATCTTTTTTAATCCCTTCCCTGAAGATATCCCTGATCACTCGGAACTAAAAGGGGCTTAAAGGAGCCATAGCAGTCCTTGTTATCACGTGGAAAAAAAGAAGTCCTATTGAATTAGTTGACATTAGTAATGGAACAGATGAGTCCATTCATATCTGAGACAACTTAGAAACAGAACTAAGCAAAACAGGAGTCTTTTTTATACATTGGCAGCTCATTTATAGACATTCACACACCCTTGTATACACCCTTCACGTCACCATTCCATCATAAGGATTCAATATGCCTTTGTATAAGCAGTCGAAAGACAGCTGGTCTACATTCAGATGCTTCCAAAGAGATCACTTTACAGGCTGGACGGAAATGAGGCCCAGCTCTATTGCTAGGCCTGTGTGAGAGAAATTGGGAGGGCTGAATTTGCCCCTGGAGAACGTCGTATCCAACACAGACTGATCTGAGATTGTCCTCTGCAGCAGCTACTTGACATGTCTGAAATAAGTAGAATAATTACACAAAATGGATACTTTTGATGTATCAAAATTAGAAGAGTTTTCAGGGCACTTGCCTTTCGGGTTATTTGCTGTTTCAGCTTTACTTCTTTGCAGTTGGTCAAAACTATTCAAAGCAGTTGAGGGGCAGCTGTTACAAAATATGAAAAATGCCTTCTAGCCAATTGTGTACTTCTTTAAAAAAAAGGCTTGCGATACAATTTACTTATCAAATATTTTTTTAAAGATTTAACTTTACAACACTCCCCAACATTTGGAATGGAAATTACCAGTGATAAATTGCAGTTTATATTTGCCAGAATGTATTAGGTTATATTACATTTGGCACATATCTATATTCCTTGAGAATATTCATTTCCAAAATCAAAGTTCTAATCACCTTTTTGCTGTTTATTAAGAAATTGTTCTTAAACTTATATTTAAAACTTTTTTTGCTAAGGACTGAAGGAAGCCCAGTGCTATAAAACTGGTTGATCTAAAGGTTCCTAACAGCTAAAAAAGTTAACAAGTAATTTCTGAAAGTTATTTAAAAAGGGAAGTATGTGAATTCAGTGGTTTTTTTAAAGTGCTGCCCATGGATTGAGGGAGACATCTACTGGAGCTCTAAACCTGCCAGAGACAAGGAGCAACTCTTATACTATTTGTGGAGCATTTGTGGGGTTCTCGAATCCTCTCCTTGTGTGGAGATGAATCTACTCACTCTTTACTCTACCATGGTTGTCCACCACAGTTGTCAACTATACTAAGTTCACCATTTCTTCTCCAGAAATTCAAGTCAATGTCCCCAAAGTTCAAGACAAATTCAAATGTGAAATAATAATATGATAAAAATGTATTTTGCAGAGCTCAAGTACACACTGCTTAGAAAATTGAAGAATAGTTATTTATAAGCAAGAGGCAATAAAAGCTGTGATTGCATACATTTGAATAGACAAAGAGTTTACATATACTCTTTGTTTACAGAATTAAAAGATATGTGCAACCTTAGGGCATTAAAAGATGACCCTGCTTGTGAACATAGGAAAGTAGAAAGTAGCTCTAGAATTATCCTTTGGGGGAGGGAGGGGATGCCAAAACAAGCAAGGATATGGTTGCAGCAGTGTGAGCAAAGATTCACCCCTTTTCCATGTGTACCAATGGACAGGGCTTATATTGTACTGCTGCCACTTAATTCCTATGGATGTTTCTATTAAACTCTTTGAAAGGTATTGATATAAAATGCAAAAAATGACAATCATAGTTAACCAAGGAGGTTGAACCCCTTCTCTACCAAAAAAAATAATAATCCAGAATGTTGAGATTCCTATTTTTGAAATAAAAAGGCTAGGGGAAAACATATTTATGTCACTGTCCAACTTACAAATGATGACTCTGGGCAGTTTACAAAATTAAAGTCCATCATACAGAAACCCCGAACATCCCCCACTTTCAACCTGAAAAAAAAGCAACAATACATAATTGCCATATTGTTACTAAGAAAATTAAGGGATAAGTCCATGAACACCTCTGATCAATCTCAACAATGTACATTTTGGCAATATTTTATAACAGGGAGTTTCGAAATTCAATAAGAACAGTGGTAAATGTGTACTTGAATCCAGTGTTTTATTGAAAGTGATTGCTTAATTACATTTAAATTTAACATTACTTCTTTCAAAAATTTTATCTACCTCATAATTCAAAAACAGTGTAACGTATTTGTGATACTTTAGCAGATTTAAAGATTCTTAAAAAAATAAACCTTGGAAATTAAAAATAATAAAATGTTTACATCCTTTATTGTTTGACACGTTAGCTTCTTTTGTTTGAGGCCCTTAAACCTGTGACTAGAAAATTAATTTAAGTAGTCCCATAAATAACAGTTCTCGGCCACATATAGTCTGTCATCCCCAAGTCCTTTAGGTTTTGACACATATTTTCTCTACTTTTTGTAGAAAAATCTTTTTACAAGGAAGAAAATACTTCTGATTTGATAAACTATAGGATTACTAGAAGAAAATCAGAATACTCCCCAGCTTATATTTATCTGTTTTTTTCTACATTTAATAAAAACAGATGTTCCTTCAGACACCTTCAAGTGTTTAGCAACCAGTGCTTTGGCACTTGCCCATAAATATTTCTATAAAGGCAAATAAGTAAATATGCTCAAATTTGTTTTCTAAGCATTCTTATTCAGTGTGCAAAGCACAACAGAAGTCATAACCTATAAAAAATTACCTATTCGCAAGATATCTTTGTGAAAATCCCTGAATGTAGCTTCATAAATTCTGGTCCTCTACATGAAGAGGTCATACTTCTTAAAGAGATTGCACTGCAACATAGGAATCCATTTGTGAAATCTGCTCTTTTGAAACAGGGCTAAGTGTGCCATCTTGTGTTAGTTCATGATACCAAGATTTTTCACATCTCTCCGATACTTGATTCCTCAGCATAAGAGACACAGATGATATCTTCTTCCTCCATTGTGCCTATTCCTGATATAGCTCCATAGGATATTTGACCTGAGGAATATAAACCACTCTTTCCGGTAGAAGCACGCTGCAGAACACGAGGAACATAGATCTGGAATGGTAAGAGGTTTTCACATAATTAAATAACACGGCAATTATAATTCTAAATTATCTAAGATTTTAATCTTAACTCAGTCCATACTTTACTTCCAAGCATTTTCTATAGGAATAAAACAAACACATAAATTTCTTTACTCAGATTCTACAGTACATTTATGTCTCACAAATCTTAAGCCAAACATATTTAAGTCCTGTTCCTATTCTTGTCCATCTCATGAAGTTACCAACTTGATATGGTGAGAGAACTCATAGCTTCAGTGATCCTGAGAGTGATATGCGGAGAAGCATGACAGGTTCATGCTCACTGGAAGAGTTGAAAAGGGAGAAGTGAAGCTAAAATCATAACATGTATGAGGGCAGATGAGATGCTGCAAAAAGGAAGAAAGTTATTCCACCTAGAAGAAACTCTAGAATCAAACCCAGAATAAGGTAATGTAAAAACTTCTGCTTCTATAAAATTGTATGTCCCAAAATTGTACTGACATGGATGAAACATTTAGACAAGCATGAGTGCCAAGCACTGAAACCTTCTAGTTGCTGGGGAAAAGCTGAATCTGGTCTTCTTGTGGCCACATCAAAGTCACAAACCTAAACCTTGATACTGATGGTATCAAAATTAAGTCTTCATTTGAAAAGCATAAACTAAGAAAAAGTGATAATTGTCAGATTGGAAATGAAGTCTACTGAAACTAGTATTTTAGGAATTAATGAAGTGAACCAGAATGTGCTATAACCAACTATATACTTAATTACATGCTTTTCAAGGATTACTACCAGCCCATCTTTACATATGCACCTATGCCCTCAATAACTCATGATCTCCTAGTTTCTACTTTGATGCTTTAACCACTACATCAAACTGGTTCTCTATAGTTAAATCTTTAAGAAAGAAATTACGAATGACAAAGCATTTGCAGAGAGAAAGTATATTCAAGAACCAGTCAAAACAGAAACTGAGATGCAACAAGCAAAAGGCCAGTTGTGAAATAGGAAAGCAGCAGGTGCAGATGAAATATTCACTGAGCTGTTTTTGGCTGCAAGAGAAGCCTTTTAAAGTAACAACAAATCTATCTCGAGAAAGATGAAGAAGTACGGTAGTCTTCTTCATATTTCTTGAAGAAAAAATATGTGGTCTAGTGATTGGTGGTGGTGGGGAATCAGTTATATTTAACTACCGTATTTTTCGGTGTATAAGACGCACCTTTTTACTCCCATAAAGGGGCTGAAAATCTGGGTGCGTCTTATATGCCGAATGTAGCCTTGCCCACCTGCCCTTCAGCCATTTTTGGGCAGTTCCAGGCGGCAGGGATGGTCGGGGAGGGGGAGGGCGGAATCTGCCTGGCAGCTTCTGGGAACAAGGCGGGTGCCATGTTTTGTGGCTGGTGACCCTTCTGGCTGCCCAGCAGGCAGCTTAGGGCAGGCAATGGCAGCAATGACTTCACTCCCCTGCAATGTGAGGAGCTGCCGCCTAAGCCCTCTGCGCCCAGGAGCTGAGTGAGCCAAACGAGAGCTCCTAAAGAAAAATGCCCCTCCTTTCCAGCCACCACTGCCTGGATTCCCCAGCGCAAAAATCAGAGCAGCATTTCAGGCGGCGGGTGGCCAGTTCCCATGCAATTTGAGGAGCTGCCACCTCTCTGCGCCCAGGAGCCAAGCAAGCCGAATGAGAGCTAAAGAAAAATGCCCCTCCTCTTCAGCCACACGGAATCTGCTGCCCGGATTCCCCAACGCAAAAATCAGAGCGGCGTTTCAGGCAGTGGGTGGCCAGTTCCCTTGCAATGTGGAGCGGGGAACTGGGAAGCGTTTTGGATTCGGGGGGGGGATTGCAGCGTTTCCTCCTGAAACGGGAAGAAAAGCACTTTCTCACATTGCAGGGGAGTGAAGTCATTGTTGCCATTGCCTGCTCTAAGCTGCCTGCTGAGCAGCCAGAGGGATCACCAGCCGCAAAACGTGGCACCCGCCTTGTTCTCTGAAGCTGCCAGGCAGATTCCCTCCAGACCGTTCCAAAATGCTGGTAGGCAGAGGTAGAATTCTTGTTTCTTTGATTTCCTCCCCCAAAATCAAGGTGCATCTTATACTCCGGTACGTCTTATACACTGAAAAATACGGTATGTTCTGAAAATAGAGGAGGTAGGACTTCAAGAGAATATACAAATGATTGCCTTATTAATTCTTCATGCAGGCAAAGTCTTTTGATCTTGCACTCATAGATGCAACTGTAGATGAAGAAAAATGCCAAATGAATAGGACTGTTGCAGAAAGTGTAGATGGACAAGAGATCACATAGTTAATATAAAATGAAGAATGGAGAGAAGAAAAATGTTTTTTGAGATTTATTTTTTTCTTTATCAATTACAGCAGGATTATCAGAAAAAGTACCGTATAAAGACAATAATAAAAATCAAAAGTTAAAAGCAATTATTTCAAGTGCTAATGTACGGCTACAGAAAAGACATGAAGGACAAGAGAAAGAACACAGACACTTTTGAATTACAGCTAGTAAAAATTCCATGAACTTAAGAAAGTAGCAAATAAAGACTGATTGCTGTCTCAGGGCAGTGACCAGCAAGCAGAAACTAACATTCTTGATGAAAGCAGATGGTAGATTAAAAAAAGACTCTATACATTGAGGGAAATCGAGAGACAACAGATAAGGTAGAAGTTATGAAGTGATCAAAGGAATTCTTTGAAAGGACTATGGATTATCACCACATATAGCAAGTGTTTATCATTGCATAGTCATATGCAATGGTTATATCTGATTCAACGGCATCTACCTAGCTAATTGTTTTTCTATATAACAGTATTTTCTAATATAATACAAATCAAGAATTGGTATGACTCCTAAGTAAAACATTACCAAAATTGAACATCACATATGTTCTTATGTCACAAACAGTTGTTTTAACCTATTTCAGTTGCCCACAACATTTTATCTGCAAAGAAATGTTTTGTCAACAGGTGAGAATTCACAACACAATATTTCAGTATTTCTTAATACTGAAATCATTAACGCAAATGTTTTGTAACTTCAGCACTCTCTAATAGACACAAGCCCTTTCTTAGAATATTTATTTTCCCATGTAATAGTATTTATCTGATACTTACAGAAGATTTTGGAAGCACTGCAAAATCAGTTTTATTTTCTCTATCCCTGGTCAGATATTTTTCTTCCTATAAATATAAATGAAAGTTAAATTGAAATTATTTTCAAAATATATGCACAATATAAATATTTAAAATTCTACAAATAACTATTACATTTATCAACATATAGAAACTGCTTTTCTTTAATGATCATTTACATGTTTTATGTTAATATTTAAAATACAGCTATTTTAAAATTAAATGAAGTGTTGATTCATTTACCTTGTATTGCATGGGGGTCAGATACCAGAACAAGCTAAAACAGGTATATGTTATGCAAACAACAATTGTTATGCATACAACTAAGAACGTAAGTAATGTTGTAGGTGCATTAAATCCTAAAAGAGAGAGAGAAAAAATCTGTCAACTTAAACTTAAAAGCAGGATAGACTAGGCACTGGTACAATTGTAGTAGTGACAGGGGAGTGAAGACAGTAAATGCTAGTAGCCACTATTTGAGTGGATAAACAGATAAATACATCAGACTTGAAACTCAATAATGCAAATAACTATGTATTTGCCTTTAGTTTCAACTGTTGAAGGCATAAAAGCTCACTATGCAGTAGATATTTTTTTTATTAGTCACAGACCACCATTATAAACAAGAAGCATTAAAAAAAAAGGCAACATATTACAATTAGTGGTGGATTGTTAGTGAGCAGTGGGCAGTCAAAGTCTGCCTAATTTTGCAGACAAAATTTAGCTACATTCAAAGAAACTATATCAGACTGATCTGATAACAGCAATTGTACATAAAAATGATTGGTATCGCCCAAGTATTTATCAGATGAGATGTTATGAGATGGGTCCATGTGTCCTTACAGAAGGTACAGTATAGGAGGAAATGTGCTGTAGTTTTGATAACCCTTGTCCAGAGAGGCACAGTCTCAGCTCATATGGATTTTTTATATTGGCACTCCAAAAGTGCTGTGGGAGGTACACTGCAGCATGCTAAAGTTAGTGCTCTTTGGAGTTTGGGGACAGTTATACAATGTAAATATCTCGCTGCTTTGAAAAGAGTTTTCTCAAAAAAACAGAAGTTCTTGCTGGGCTTGCAGGTCTTTTAATATGTTTAAAGTGCATGCTCATACCCCATCATTAAGAGCACTTTCTTGGAGAAGCCAAGATACTGAAGTTTTGGGGAGCTGGTCCTGAACTATACTGATTCGTAATTGTCCTCTAAAAGGAAAGAACTTACAGCCTGTGGGGGAAAAGAGTTATTTTAACCAATGTGCTATAATGTAAGTCCATGCACCTGTTTCGAGTTTAGATAATTCTGCCTCCCTCTTTAGTACTACTTTTGGGATATAGTGAGCTACCTGAAATATAGCTCTTAGGAATTTGGGCTGCACACTTTCCAGAGAAGTAAAAGTAGAGTAAGGTCCCAGCTGAGCACCAAAGAGTAGTTGTGCATGAGCCATAGCTAAATATAACTTCAGTGCTGCTGGAGTATACTGTGCTCCTCTGGAGAATTGAAATGATTTAATTGCTGCCTCTGTTTTTTGAGCATTTTGAATAACATAGTTCTGATGCACACTGCATTTAGTAAAGCTATGGAAAACCATGCCCAAATATTTAAAGGATTTAACTTGCTTGATGTTCTGGCCATTTATTTTCCAGGCATGCAATTTAGGTCTTTTTGCAAAGATCATGATCTTAGTTTTACTATAATTGATTTCAAAAATTTCTTTGGAGCAATAGCTAGCCAGAGTGTTCAGGGCTCATATAAGTCCAATTTATGTTTGTGATATCATCTGCATACATCAAAGATGCAATATGTCTATTAGCTAATTTGGTGATGTTCTAATTGATTAATTGAGCCACAAGTAGTTTATATAGAGATAAACAGCAGAGGAGCTAAAATGCATCTCTGCCTTACTCCTCTAAGGCTAAGAATCTCATCGGTGGCCTTGCATACTGCATCAAACTTTGATTCTGGAATTCTTATAAAGTTTGTGAATAAACAATAATAGGCATCTATCAATGGTAGTATGCAGACACTTACTACCCAGAGAAAGCTTCAAGTCTTTCTCTGGAAATCAAATGCAGACCTAAAATCAATGAATACAGTATACAGTGATGAACTTGGTTTGGATGTATTTTTTTCGGCCGGGTGTTGAAGCATAAGGGCATAAATACAAAGGGGACGCAATGGTTCAATAGTTAAAGAAACTGAGTTGTCAACTGGAAAGTTGACAGCCCGGGTTCAAGATCTGAGCACCATGTGACAGGGTGAGCTCCCATTACTTGCCCCAGCTCCTGCCTACCTAGCAGTTTGGAAGCATTGAAATGCAAATAGATAAATAGGTATCACTTTGATGGGAAGGTAACAGTGTTCCATACGCCTTGGTGTATAGTCATGCTGGCCACATGACCATGGAAATGCCCTCAGACAACACTAGCTCCCTCGGCTAAGAAACAGAAATAAGCACCACCCTCTAGAGTCAGACATGATGGAAAGGGGAAATCTTTACCTTTACCGTACATAGAATATCCACTCTTAAAGCCCGCCTGCTCATCTGTCAATACATGCTCTAAGTCAATCCAATTGATTAGTCTGTTGTATAAATGTCTAGCACAGAGCTTACTTATTATACTTTTTTTTTTATTTATATGCCGCCCTTCTCCGGAGACTCAGGGCGGCTTACAATGCGTTAAGCAATAGCCTTCAT
>JANHZT010008281.1:0-13898 GCA_032468215.1 Stegonotus admiraltiensis | reverse complement strand
TCCCCAGCCAGCATAGCTGGCTGGGGAATTCTGGGAGTTGAAGTCCACTTTTCTTCAAGTCGCCAAGGTTGAGAAACACTGGCCTAGAAGTTTATGAATGAATTGTCCACTCACTATATTACACCCAGAGAAAATTTCTAAGGTGTGGGAAAGCTGTAGAAGAAAAAGGCAAGCCCCTTGGGCAAATTTTGAATTTCACCAGCAAGAAGACATAGATATATAAACAACAGACATAGACCAAAATGTGATAAGCAAGTGAAAAGAATTCTACCTCTCAAACACTTAAGTGTAGAGAGTTGCTGATTATTTTACATGGTTTATGTAAATTTTGTACTGCAAAAAGGAAGTAAAACATGAAGAAAAAATAATTAGGAAGAAAAAGAAATTATTTCTTTGGCATGGCAAAGATTGTTTCAGATATTTAAAAGCTGCAATTTTTTAAAAAAAAATTGAAAAGAAAAGAAACCCTGTCATACTCAGAAAGCTAGAATTTTATAGTAGCTTTTACCTAGTCAAACCAAGCGAAGGTAATATTAGTACCATGAAGATCAAAAATGAGTGAATCTTGTGCATCATTGTTCTGTTTTCATCAGACCTATTAAAAAAGAAGAAAATGATTGATCAATAGTTGCATGTTGTCAAACGTTATTAAGTTTGATACGGTAGTTACAAATGGAAATGCTTAAAATTAACATTTGGAAATAAGTTGATTCTGGATTACTCTGGAGTTTGTTACATTGACTGTTTTTACACTGGTTTCCGTCAGCTCTACCTAAAAAAAATCCTTTAGTGCAAGCATCCATAAGTCAAATACTGAACCGGATCCAATAGCTGTACAATAAATATTATTTGCTCAACCATTTAGTTGACTGCTTTCAGTGAAAAGCCAATATGTTAAATATAAAAATAATTTGTTTATTTCTGATCCAAGACCAAGTCACAAAATTTAAAATACAGCACATCTCCTGGATAGGAAGGCTCTACTCATGGTCACTCACACCCTGGTCATCTCCCGTGTGGATTCTATAGTGCACTCTACATGGGGCTGCTTTTGAGACGTATCTGAAAGTTTCAGCCTGTACATAATATAGCGGCAAAGACACTTATGTGTGGCCCTAGAACAGGGGTTAGCAACCTGCGGCTCTGGAGCCACATGTGGCTCTTTCACCACTCTGCTGCGGCTCCCTGTCACTCAAAATATGTGTCACAACCGCCAAGTGCGAAACCTGCCGGCACGCGATTTATTGAGCTTTTCAACCCCCGGTAGGCCAACCATGGATAAATCCAAGAAAAGTTAAGTTTTAGAAGAGAACAAAACATTTAATTCAACTACATATGCTAGTTTTGTGGCTGTTCAAGAAATAGCCAGGCACAGGAAGGGTTTTGTGGCTCCCTGTGTTTTCTTTTCTGTGGGAAACGGGTCCAAATGGCTCTTTGAGTGTTTAAGGTTGCAGATCCCTGCCCTGGAACAACATAAGTAACACTTCAGCTCTGTGAGCTGCATTGGTTCCCAGTTTATTTTCACATCCAACTCAAGATGACCAAACCCTTCAAGGAATGAGCCAGATTATCTGATTATTTGTTCCTGATTACATCTGCCAATCCCATCAGGTCTGGCAGAAGTATGTTGCAGGTTCTGTCTTCTGAGGAGTTGCAACTAGTGTAACCCAGAACTTGAATAATGCATTTTCACTATAATTTCTTCTCTTAACAGTCACTATACATTGATTTTAGATTTCTTTTCCAGCCAATTATACCATCTGTTCCATGTTTTGTAATAAATCGTTTCCATTGAATAAATGCATTATTCAATGTGTAGTAGGTATGTATATAATGCAGTGATTATATGAATTGTATGAATAAGTATGTAACAAACAAAATGCATATGTATATAATTGGCCGAAGGATAAAATGGATATTATCAAAGATGCCGGTATTGGAAAGCTGTAAAAGTGTAACTAAGATTTTAAAGATGTAAATGTCGAATAAAAATAAATTAAAAAGAAAAAAGAAAAAGAACTTGAGTCGTTTCTGCTGTGGCGTCCACCCTGTGAAACCACCACAAGGTGAGGCTGGCCCTCTCCAATTCACCAACTGTTAACTTTCCATAAGTCTCTCAAAACGTGGATGGGTCAACTGACCTGGGGAACTCAAGGCAATAGTGAGTTGTTTTGACCATAATGGAGCCCACAATTACTTGTGAGCCCGATCTGGACAAGTAAAAACTGTTTCCAGCAACAACATTGTAAATCATGATAAATCATGGTCACATGACTGCAGGGTGCTGCAAATGGCTGTAAAATGTGGACTGGTTACTAAGCACCTAAAATTTGGTCTTGGACCACAAATAAACAAATAATTATAATAATTCCATCAATTGCAAAAGATCACATTGCTTGGATCTGACATATACTATGCTGATGCTGTTACGTATGCACGTACTGAGTACCGTATTTGCATACCCATCGCCGATTGGTCCATCTAGCAGAGAGAAAAATAAATCACTGTCAGTAGCTGGCTAGGCTGATGAAGCTCTTTAAAAAGAGAGCTCCAGCAGCCTGCCGGTGAGTCTGTTCTGATTGCGAGTCCACAATAAAGGTGCTGACTGACTGTTCACGTCCTGCCTCTTCATTGTGCTCCCTATCTAACACTGGTGACAAAGGTGGGTTACTGAAGAGGACAAAGGCGGACAAAGAGCTGACCTCCACCTTGTGGCATCTGCGGCCATCTTATTGCAAGGGACAACCTCTGCAGCGGCCAACCCAAGATGACCGCACAAACTTCACCCACATCCGCGCCATATGATCCAAAGACAGAAGAATGGCATATCTACATGGGTCGTTTCCAAATGTTCCTGGAAGCCAACAACTACCAAGACCTCCCTGACAACAGGAAAAAGGCACTTTTCCACAGTTATTGCAGGAGTCCAGCAAAGAGACCTGGGAACCAAAGAAGAGGAGGCCGGGGCGGAGTCCACCATGCCCAGGGAGAAGTTCCAGGAGGTTCCTTTCGAGGACTCAGGAGCGGCAGCAGGCCTGACTGCACAGGCCGCAACTGCTGGAACAAGTGAACCGCACAGGTCCGGGTGCACCCTCAAGCGCCCTACCTACCTGCATGACTACGTGCTTAGAACAAAGATGATTGGGTAAAAGCTTTCTAGGAGGGGAGGGGTGTTATGTATGCACATACGGAGTACCATATTTGCATACCCGCCGCTGATTGGTCCATCTAGTGGCAGGAAAAATAAACCACTGTCAGTGGCCGGCTAGGCTGATGGAGCTCTTTAAAAAGAGCACGCCGGCAGCCTGCTGGCGAGTCTGTTCTGATTGCAAGTCCACAATAAAGGTGCTGAACGACTGTCCGCATCCTGCCTCTTCATTGCACCCCCTATTTAACTGATACATTACGATATCCCAGGTTTTTCGGAAGAACTCAATACATATGAAGGCCAACACAAGCTAAAAAAATGGCAGCTGTGACTTTATTGTGAACAGAGAGTAATACTTAATATAAATATTATTTTGTAGTTTATATAAAGCTAAAATCAGAGCTGTGCAGAAGAAGAATGTGGGAAAAGTAGACATTACTACAAATTCTGAATATTATCCCTTGCCTTTCCTATCTTTTAAATCCTCCAATGTAATTTGATGAGCCAAAACAAAGAGTCTTCTTACTTTGACCAGTGTGATTCAAACACTGTTGAATAATAGACGATGGTTGGTAGCAAAGCTGTAAAGGACCACAAAAGGACTGTTGGGAAGAACTGACTAATAACAGGATTCTGGGGAAAGAATAGAGAGAAATATAACCAGTTCTATTTGTGCATTTACCACAAATGCAACCAAGCCAAACATATTTATTATATCAGCTTAACAACCACTGAAATAAAATTGGTCTTATGAAAAGAATAATGATAGCAGATAGGATTTGGAAAGAGATCAAAATCTCTTAGCAGCTTAATCCTAAAACAAAGATTACCTTAAAAAAACCCTGGTAATTACCATTTCCAAACAAGACCCTTGTTTTAAAACAAGATGAACAACTTTTAGTGGCAAGGAACTGACATGACTAATTCTTGACATGTCTAAGGGCTAAGATTGGTATGATGCAAAGTGAATGATGCTGGGAATGTCTCCTGTTTGGGAAGGCAGAATTTTAACTGATGTTCAATTGTCCTTACCAAGGATATAATTTTGTGTTTCCTATCTCAACACGAAAGAAGAATGAATTCTGGCAGTAACACAGAAATGTACCAGGGAACGCAACTATAGGACTTAAAGGATGAAGGTTGCTTGCCTATATTTAAGAAGTATGTGTCAGTGTTTATTAAATGTGGTTGTATTTCACCTTATCTATATTTTCTTTGCTTTGCATAACTTAGAATGGTAGTTAAGTTTAACCTCAGAGCTAAATCTTTTATGAGAACTTAAAGAAGCAGAGATGATTAAAATCAGATATAGTGCATTACTCACATTAAGATATTGAATCGGTTTGGTTACATTGAATTTGTCCATTGTTGAAATAATGATGGAAGGGGTTGTCAAGAAAAAAAGACCAACAAAAAGGAGTAAATTGATAAAAAGCCATCTACCCCACCAATTCCGTCCTTGAATTGAGAGATTATTCCTGTCAAGCAAAAATAGAGAAGAGAAGCAGTAACAGCGCTTATTTTCCAAACTGGTATTAAGAATATGATCTGTCTTGTTCAAAACAAAAATATGTAAAAATGAGAAAGTTAGTGGTAAACCTGAAGTGGAGATTAAATGGACAAGAGATTGCTTATGCCTTTCCCTGGCCTGCTGCCTCCCCGAGTACAACCTAATCATCTATCCCAACCTCCCCAGTGTTTCTTCACAATGTAGCATTTGTTTGCCTTTACTGAAGAATTCAGCAGGGTCCCTACTGTAATAACTTTTACCAAAAAGTGATAGTACTCTGATAAAAATTCCTCTATCTCTGGAATAGAGCTTGTTTCAAACGAGAGACAAAATTCTTAAGATCATCTAGATTCATGAATAAAAATTGGCTAGATTTCTTTCACAATAGTTTAAAATAAGGATTTGAATGCTCAGTCTTGACTGTAAGACATGTGTATTGTTCAAGTAGAACATAGAAGTCCTGCAAAATACAGTGGTGTTTAAAAGTTTGTGAACCTTTTGAATTTTCAATATTTTAAGCAACACTGTACCTTAAACCATTTATAAAACTGTGTACCGAATTAGTTTATATTTTTAGTCTGGACATCAATGCAATTGTTTTGAGATTGTATTTTCAAGATGCTCTATCAATTTCTGGCCTCATAATTAAATAATCTGACAATAATATAGACCAGTGGTAGTCAACCTGGTCCCTACCGCCCACTAGTGGGCGTTCCAGCTTTCATGGTGGGCAGCAGGGGTTTTGTCCCTACTTTATAAATCACCATTACTGTGGAACCGGTGGGCGGTTAGAAAATTTTAATTTGTAAGTATAAAAAGGTTGACTACCCCTGATATAGACGATAGCTAAGATAAATTTCATTCATCTTCTGGAAAAAACAATGGTATTGAATTTCATTTCTTTTACACATGAAATAAGAGGGGAAAATAAGATACATTACCAACAAATATCCTGAGGATATGTAGCATATTTAATATTCCATTTGGAAATCTGAAGATCTTTGCTATAGGTTGATGGTTGAGGTTCTCCTTTGCACTTAAAGTCTTGACATTTACAGACGTTGTAATCTTTGAGAATGCTACAGTAAAATTAAGCATTTTAGCTTTTATGGTTGACTCAGCATACAAGACTGCACATAAAAGGTTGTCCTCAATTTTATGACTGTTTTTACAGCAGGCATTAAGTGAATCATGCAGTCAGAAGTCCAAATCCATTCCCCCAAATGGGTGTTTTTTGCTGAAAACCAGCAAAAAATATTGTAAATTTGATGCGATTGCGGGATGCTGCAATCAATTATAAATGAGAACCAGCTGTCAAACACGCAAAATGTGGTCATAAGACCGGGATTGGGGGGGGGGGGGAGACAGTGCGACATTTTATGACAGCCAGAAGTGCTTTTTGGGTCATAAAGCACTTTTCTCAAGTTTGTTGTAAGTCAAAAACACACAAATAAAGCATATTATAATAAAATGTTTATACTATTACTATCTGAAAGATATAATGATTGATCTATTCAAAGCAATGTAGTCCAATCAAGAGATCCATTTTACTAATCAATGGTATACACACACACACTCACAGATGCCTTTTAATAGGATTTGTGTGTTGAGGGATCCAATCTGGGTTGGTCACGGGGACCATCACCAGGATTTCTATGCACTGCCTTCAGATAGGATTTAATGGAGCTGCTTTGAGTTGGAAGTAATTGTAGGAATAGACTGATGTTTCATTTCATTTAAAATAATTAATAGTAATAATAAAATTTAAAAATACACACTCACAGAGAGGCCATGGTTATCCTCTGGAATGTTACAAAAGCCATTCCCAATGGCTTATCATAAATTAGTTTCTCTTCTTTCAAGTATTCTTCCATACATTTTTGAGAAACTCCAGTATAGTAATCTATAGCATCTTCCTGTTGAAAAGCAGAGTGCTGTTACATTTTAATATTCAAATATTTTTATATAATTCTATTTCACGGTTCCATTTGTTTCTTTTTATTTTCCTTCCCTATATGTCTAGTATTTTCACATGCAGTTATTTCAGTAATAATAAATCAAACTTCTAAAAGAAAAGTTACCATCGAAGTGTATTTAGAAAAAAAAAGCATGACAAGTATTAAGGAATATAAGTCATTTAACTCTGCATCTGATTCAATTGCTGAGGTGAATGAACTTACGAAAGCAGTTCTGTTTTAAATTCTTATTAGTCTTTTCCTAAAAAGCAAGTATGGCAAACCTTACCTATTTTTAAACATTGCAATGATTTAACATTTTAACTAAAAAACACAACAGCTTCTTACCCTTTCACATCCTCTGATGTTACAGAAAAAGAACTGACCACATGGCTTTGTATTTATGCGATACCTTTTACCAGTGTGCTCAAAAGCTTGGGTATAATAAGCCATATTCTTCTCTGCCTTTTTTCTGGTATAAACACATACATAAATGTGGTAAGGCAAGGAATTTGTTATTAAAATGAAGTGTATATCTAAAATACATACTTATTTTCACAAATAATTTACACATGATAGGCAATATACTTAAGTGGATAACACATATCATAGGTATTCCAAATATTTCTACTTCTTTAATTATGCAGCCTTAATCATATAGGTACTATTTATATAAGATCACTTTTAAGCTTTGCAGTTAATTCTGTTAATTAGAGGAACCTAATTAGGTAAGAAAAACCTTCAAAGTCCTTATAGTAATAGTTTTTGAAAGGATGTACACTTTTATTGAATTAGAAATTATTAAGAGGTCATCTTTAATATTATAAAGTGTGCTTAAACACTAGGAGTCTTAAACAGGGTCTTTTACAGGACACCAATGAAAGCAACTCTCTTCAAAATTCAGGATTCAAAATAATCAAACAATAAATTAAAATAAAACCTTAGATTCTTGTTTAAAACAGCACTGGATTTAATGGACCAAAAAATGGAGAAGAAAATTACAGTGACTTAGGTGGGGTGTGAAATGGACATTTTGCTCCAGACCTCACATAATGTTTAAAAAGGCATTCTTTACATTATTGTCTCAGACATACTGTTAATAACAGCATCTTAATGAAACATCTAATTGTTCCATCAGCTATTTTTGGCCAAAGTGATTGCCTTCCAAGTGTCCAAAGCCCAGGAACAACAATGGCATTTGGTACAATTGAAAATTGTAAACACCCTTCTTTCATCTCCATTTCCACTGCATCTGCTACCTAGAGCCATATTTAAATCAGCCCTAGCAGCTTGGATAAGGAAATTCTGCCCTTTGAAATATCTGAGAGGAGCATCCACTTAGTGCTGCATCATTTCCTCAGAGATCTGCAAACAAAGCTGTAGGCAACATCATAAACTTGGGATGAAATCTACAAATGTTGACTTTCTCAAATAATTTGCTTATTTTTGTTACTTTTGAAACATATTGTATTGCACCTTAGTCAGCAAGCAGAATATAAACCTTTTAAATAAATATGGTAAGATGAGAAAAAAATTAACCAGTTTTATTCACCAAACTCCTTAATCTAAATAAATTCAGTACACACAATGCAGCATCCCCAATAGGTGCACTTCCTTGGAGCTTCTCAGAGCAAGAGTCAAATTGACTCAACAGAAAATGTATGAATTATTTCACTGAGAGAATCAGACATTTAACAAATGAGATCACTCTACTGTGAGCATTACTATGACATCCTCCCAATTTGTTCTCTATTGAGTATTTGTGCATGCATAGTATTTAATAAGCTTTACAGCACGGGTCTCAGTATTTATGACAATGGCATAGAAAGCCTATTGTAGTTAACATATTTTATACTTAAACTAAGATGCTTTCTCCATAATACAGGTACCTTTCATCGGAAAGGTATGTGAGTTTGGCTACATCATAACACAACTGCACCTCCTGCACAATGCAAGTTGGATATGCCTCTCTGCAAAAGGAAAAAAAATAGCTAAATTACTACAGATTAGTTATAGGAGGATAAGCAAAATTTCATAAGAATATGCTTATAATACAAAATCAGCCTCAAGCCCATTTTGAACAGGATCAAATCTGACATATTTCGGAATAGATTTACTGTCATCTGCTACCATTGCCAGCTCTGTGAAACCTTACCTGCTGGCAGAAATAGTAAATGAGAGGACAATGCACCTCAGAAATTGCAATGGAGGAATTTTGCTTTAATTAAGCTATGGATTATATTACTAAGGATGACATTTAAGGATTGATTTCCTAGGGCAGCATTTTCCAACCCGGTGTCTTCCATCTGCACTGTACTACATTTCCCAAAATTTCAAATCAGCCCAATCAAAACCAGTACCCATTGTGAATTATGGGAATTGCAATTCACAAATATGGAGGGTCATAGGTTAAGGAAAACTTGTGGAATTATTTCAAATCATTTTATCAAAATAATTTCCAAAATTGAAAAAGAAAGGGTTGGTTCACCACTAATATTATTGCATAGGTGTAACACTGAGAACTATATCCTTCCTTACAGCACAACCATATCTGCACCATCAATAATTATTATACCTGCCACGTGAACATTATAAAACAATATAAAACAATATTGTTGCCAGCCCAGAACAAGAGTAAATTACTACTAGCATAGAACCATTTTCATTGCAGCATAAAACCATCTTTTCAAATGTTATGTATGTTATCCACTGTTATTACTCAAGCACTGGAAACATTTCCTCTGCTTCCATTATTAACTCTTGTTATTTTTCAACTAAACAAATTGCTTGACATAGATTTATGTTAAGATACAGCATCTCACACCTTTCCTTAGGCTACGAAACTGCTTTTCTCAGACTGCATCTGAGGTACCTAAAGAATGATTAATCTTCTCCAGTTCCAAAAATGTAGATAATTTTTATTTAAATGAGGAATCCCATGACTTGATTATCCATGGCTGCCTCAGTATAGTAGACACTGAGATCAGATAGAACATGTATAATGTTAACTAATTTTGAATCAAATACGAATACTCAGCTCTTCAAGCCAATTTCTTTTAAGAAAAATAATTTTGAGGTAAAAAGAGCCTTTTTAATGAATTCTTGTTTTCAGTCCTCTTTGGAAAGCATTCTAAAACTCTTAGGTTAGCCTCTCTCCCGCCATCATATAGGCTCAGACAAATTGGAGTTTCTTTCCCTGAAAGAGACTGGATTTATTTAACGTATCCCCTCAACGTTTAAATCTTAAAGGGAAGACTTGAACATAAACAAGAGGAAGAAACTGGCCTAAGGCATCAATAGAAATGCATAAAACTTGCAGAAAACACTTCAAGTCAGAACCATCTGCAGAAATGAAAATTTTGATCAAAATGATGAAAGCACTGTCCCATACACCTTTTGCCCCTTTCATATCTTCATGAAACTTCATGACATCCTTACAAAAGAGGGAAAGCTTGCATTGCCACAACCTGACCTCCTTCCATAATTTGCCTTTCTTGCCTCCCTTTATAAGCATACAATATTTTATTCTTAATTCCAATCATAGATATATCTAAAGTAACATCAGTGTGTCTAGTTGGGCAACTTGATTTTCATTCCAAATTAGAGAGAGAGAAAATACTTCTAATTAGTTACAGAGGACATTTTAACTACTAATTCTATTCGTAACAAGATTACCAAATGTTGATCTCATTGATAATAATGGAAGAAATTCATATTTAGTAAAAATTTGTTCCAAAATTTTCAATGTACAATATCAAAGCCCTCTTTGTGTCTAGGTGTTCCATATAACAGAGATTATATTGGGCCTGTTTCCTGGATGTGCTCCGTCAGGACAGTGGAATCAAGACGTGATATAGTCAATGAGATATTATTTTACTGCCAAGAGTTGAATGGGCTTGTTCTTGGCAAGTAATGTAGGATTTTATGTTTTGTTGATATTGAAGAAGGTGTGGTATGGGAATGAGAACTATAACCTTAGTATTAATTGCTGGCATAGTGAACATCTCACCAAATGCCTTTGAGAATTAGTATATCATCAAATCAAATGTTTTCTATTCAGCCAGATTAATCCACTTCACCCTGGACCCTCTGCCTATACAAAATATAGAAAATAAGTTAAGAGAATTTTAGGGCACAGGGTTCTGATCAGAATATGGTGATATAGTCTACTAAAAGTTTTTAGGAAGATAAGCAATCTCAGGAGAGGGTTTTTTTTAAAAAGATAATTACCTCCCTATTTCCATGTGTACAACTCTGTTTCTGACTAAAAACAGGCATTACTTTTAAAATAACCACACAAATGCACAGAGCTATGTGCCAATTTTCTGAGCCAATGTCACAGAGGTCCATTTTGGGATACGGAAGCTGGTCCGTCCATGGATTGCACCTGCCTGTGCATGGAGAAGGACTAATCCAGTTACTAACATATCCTCAAGGAAAACAGAAGAATTACAATACTCATTTCTCAATATACCTGACTGAACTATTGCAACAAAGAAAATGTATATTTGCAAATCTTTTTACAAAAAAAGAAATTTAGGTTTTTCTTTTTGAAAAAAACTTACTTGAAGTGATTTTCAATGGCTGTTGCACTGGCATTTTGGGGAAGGCCGGTTATGAACAATGTGCGCTTTACCTACATATAAAAAATAACAGTTTCTCAGTGAATTAACCAGGAAAATTGAAAGGAAAACTGAAGTGCTAGATCATCTCTAAAGTCCCTCCTAACCCTTTCTTTGTATAATTCTATGACTGACTTCAATTCAGTTCTCTCTTTAATCTATACACATTTATAAATTACATTATATTTAGCTTCAGTTTTTAAATTGTTACCAGAGATATTTATTAAATTTCATTGCATGTTATATCTATGTAGGCTAATGTGGATCCTAGAGATAAGTAAGTCAAACTAGTATTCCTTCTAAGCAGACCAGATCTGAATCTGATCTTACCCCAAGTTCTTTGGAGGGACACAGATAAGCTACTATGAATGCAAAAAAATATATATATGTATTTTTTTCAGAAGTACTTCAGCCCCCCAAAGCTCTGAACCTGCTTTTACAGTTCCTGGAGAACATACAGAGATAACATTACTGATAATTACTGATATTGAGTAGCAAAAACAAAACAAAAACTCAATTTATTTCACTTTCTTTTTGACAATTTAAAGCTTGAAAGCAAGTGATAAATAAGCCTTTATATAGTTATTTCTGAGCTTTAAACTTCATGTTAAACAAAAAAAAATACAAATATTTTCTGTCTGTTGTGTATAAATTTGCAATCACAGTGAATAATTTGGAATATCTGAAACTTCAGATTTTGTAATCAGCTTGAACCGCGTTTTCACTTTTCTTTACATAATTTAATATAAAAACATTAAAACTCCATACTAACATATATGCAAATAAAATCCAACAAACTGTCCTCAATCTAAACTCACTTTTATTATAGTTATTTTTATGTTTTTTTAATTAGCAACAAGTTTATATCATAACTTTAAAATTAATTCCCCATCAGAAGCACAGATTAAATAAAAAGGGGGATGGTGATGGGAATTGTGACAACTTTGTCCTCCAAACATACAGTTTTGCAAACTTTCAATTACATTTTGTTTGAAAAGCAACATTTTTATGAAACAGTTGTTGTCTCAGAGAAAATCTAGGTGACTTGTTAATAGGTGACTTGTTAATCAAAGTGAGAGCAAGAAACATTATTCTCAATTTGAATAGACCTTCTATTAACACTGCTGAGAGACTCTGAAAAGCTGAATCATGGAATAGGCAATTAAGTTTGTCCCATGTTGGAGACCCACTCCTCCCATCACACCCTCAGTGATAAATACAATCTGCTAAGAAGCAATTTTCACAATCCAGTCTCTTCCTGGTTTTAATTTAACCGTTCAAGTGTTAAGTATTTTTTTAATTCATGGAAACTTACTATGCTTTCTTTTTTGTATCTAATGGAACCCACATGTTGTTTCATAAAGATAGCTGTCAAAATCAAGTAAATCACAGCAAAAATTGTATGTAACCAGAGAAGATTATTCCTGTGAAGTAGAATGTTTCAGAAAATTAGAAATGAAATAATTGGAGCAAAATATTTGCATTGATTACATTTATCATGGCCTCACTTATTTGCCTGGCTTTCTACTTATAGGATGCCTCTGCCTGACTTTTTCAGAGTTGCTTGTTCACCTCTGAGACACATTCAGTAAGTGCCCCTACAGGTAGTCCTCAACTGCAATTATGTCACTGTTGAAAAAAATAGACTCACAACCTGTGCCTAAGTTATGGCTGTTGCACCATCTTCATGATCAAAATTCAGGCACATGGCAGCCCACCTCCACTTATGACTCCAGGGTCACAACCATTCAGCAAGCCACCTAACCCATCAGCACAGTGCAAAGTTGTTACAACTTGGGAAGTCTCAGTTGCCCATTCAGTTCACCAGTGCAAGAGCACTGCAACTCCTCGTCCCCTTCTCCCACCGCCCATTTATGCCATTTCTCTACCCTGCACAACTGCACTTTTGGTGGAAGAGCTATGGCTGAAGTCAAGGCCTTTGGAGAAGACAGCTTTATGCCATGCTGGTGGGTCTGGTTGGTGGGCCAGATGGGGGGCTGAGTTGCAGTGCCCCTATGGTCCTAAGTGTGGGCAGGCTACCAAGCACCCAAATTTTGATCATGTGATTGTGTGGGTACTTTAATGTCTATAATTTTTAGGCATGAGTTGTAAGTCCATTTTTTTCCCAGCATGTTTTTAATTTTGAACAGCAACCGAATGAATGGTCATAAGTCAAGGGCTACTTGTATATATGTGATTCCTTAGTTTACTCCAAAAGTGCTACAGCTCAGATTCAAATAGTATTCCTCCACTGGTAGCCCACTTAGCTACACTCTTCATATGCAGATAGCCTATAGAAACAGCTGTTGGGAGGGAATGAAAATATGTCTCCATTTTACTTTTAGGCTTTGGGAATTACATTTCCCAAGTGTCATGACAAGTTACATTCTACGATTCAAAGATAATTCATTGATAACTGTGTAGTTATTACATTTTTGTTTTCAGTGCACGTCTAGCACATCTTATTCTCTTCTACTACATGATTTAAAAATATTGTCCAAACTGTAAAGTAAAGAAAGTAGAGCCTTGGTAGTACAGTGGACTAAAAACACTGTTATTAACATCTGCTGCTTGCAATTACTGCCGGGCTCAAGGCCGACTCAGCCTTCCATCCTTTCTAAGGTGGGTAAAATGAGGACCCAGATTGTGGGGGCAATAAGCTG
>JANHZT010008280.1:269740-294677 GCA_032468215.1 Stegonotus admiraltiensis | reverse complement strand
ATGACAGCCGCCTCCCCCTCATGATCACATGACCACATTTTGGACACTCAACAATTGGTCACATTATGCCCTGCTTAATGACCATCACAAACTATGACTTGTTGTTGGTGCATTGATGCTACCTAGTTTGGTAATGAAACGTCTGCAAGAAAACTACCAAGCTCAGAGACCACCGAGGACCCCATAGTTCAACCCTGAGCTACAAATATTCTTTTCTAATGAACTATAATTGCAGGCTCAGTCATGGTTGTAAATTGAGGACTACCTGTACTGGTGATCCTCCAGTTACAACCATTCATTCAGTGACCATTCAAACTTACAACTTCACTGTAATACAAGAGGGTGCAAAAAGAATTTACCACTTTCACTTTTCTATCAGAAGCAGACTCAGAATCCAAACTATATGATTGGACTGAGAAGCCCACCTACCTATGCAGGACAAGAGGTAGAACTTTTTTTTGCCCACCTCATCTGTTATCTCTTTAGGAAACACACAATATTTACTAACATTTACAGGTATCATATTTTTCTTCTTATATCTTTTGTTTTAATTTGTAATCTGCCCAGAGTCACCATGGAATCAGAGTGGCCTTGAAGACAATGATGGAGAAAAACCTTATAGAGTATTTATTGGTTCGATTTTATATGCCGCCCTTCTCCAGAGACTCAGGGCGGCTTACAATGTGTTAAGCAATAGCCTTAGCATTTGAGTAGCATTAATAGGATGTGTACTCATAAAACCTTGATTCGCTCTTTAAAATCCCACACTTTAAAATTCAGTGTTCAGGTTCTACTCTGAAAAAAGTACGTGAAGACAGAGGAGCACATTAATTTTGTCTCTCAAAAAAAATCTTTCAAACCAGAATAAAAGCTCTGAGAAATCCTTTTGCAAAAAGTATAAGAAAATATTTTTTTAAAAAAAACTATATAATGTGTTACTCAATATAATAATTGCCCAGAGGGTGTAACTACCACACATATGTTATCTAAGGCCATTAAAAAAAAAGATGACTTCTTGAATAGTATTGTTCTATGTTGTTAAGGAATTTTATAGGACATGTGATGTATATTATTGTTTTTTAAATATATTTTAAAACAGTAGGACTCTTCAAAAGGATGTTACAAACTATATATAACATTTATTTTTTAATTAATGACAAATTTTGAATTAACATAGCTAGCTCTGATTAGATGTGTAATGTCTGATCACACAGTTAAAAGAGTCAGGTTTGTGAAGATAAAATGATCAAAATGTTCTCATTCCTGGTGACTACCATATAATAGCCGATATTGTTTCCCAAGCACATATTAGTTATGGAATTAGCAAAGCTGTGTCCTGAAACCAGATTAGTTTGCAGGGATTTTATCTCCATAGCCACAAAGGCTATTAAAAATAAATAGTATTTTTTTAATTCTCCCAACAGAGCACTGAGATGTCCAAATAGGAGAAACTGTGACCATTATCTAAACTAGGAAAGAGAAGCAGAAAGTAAGTCTACAGGGGGAAAAAGGTGAAAATCTAGGCTATCAACTACCGCAATTATGAAAATGTTAACATTAGCAGGAATATTGGTACTTACTGTGCCTGGATCTCTGTCTGTTCCCGTAGTAACCAAGAAATGCACAGACATGCCCGTTCAGACACAGAGGCAAGAACAGAAATAAAAAGGGGGAAGAAATTAGAACACAAGCCGCAAACAGTTTTAAAATGGCTTTTATTTATATAAGTCATTGCACATTCCTAATACAGTGATTTCCTGAAAATTACATTTTGTAAACATGATTTACAGTTTAACCATACACAAGGCCTAGTTCTTTCCATGACAGAATAAATTAATTTTTATTCTTCAAAAAATTATTCAAGTGCAATTTGCCCAATATTTAAAGGTATCCTAAACAAAACTACAAAAAAGGAGCAATGCTTAAAACCTTTCATTTCAACTCATTCAACTCGATTTTTTTATTCTTCATTTGCCCACCCTTTCACCTCTTGCCCCCTTTCCATTAAAGATTTCTTTAATTAAAAAAAAAGAAACAAAAATATTGCCCACTTATTCTTGTATAATGATCATCCACAATATTGTGCTGGCCACTGAGGTTACAACTAAGCATCTGTAGGGATGTTAAAAGGCCCTGCATTTCATCAAAGCAGGAGAATCCTAGTGAACTCCAGGTTCAAAAATTAAGTACCTCAAGCTAAATTTTGTTTCAGTGATATAAATGCAGGACATTTAATGTTTGGCATTATAATTGTTCTTGGTTTTCATTCTAAATAGCTCTTTAGAATTCTTTAGAGATGCCCACAATTTTCAGCAACGTGCGAACACTTATTTGAAACGTCCTAATCAGGCTTCCCATGCCTCTCACCTCTGTGGTGGTCTGTATCGTGATGCTTCTTGTCATCTTTTATTGCCAAGTGAGATTGCCCACCCAGCGCACTTGAGAGGGCAAGAAGGCCAGCACTGCTTCCAAGTGGAGGGATCCCAGGAGGCTGAAGTCCTGATGGGTGTGGAGTAAGAGGCACTGGAGGTCCATGGCCGTGAGAGAGATGCTGAGCCTGCAACTGCTGTTGCTGTTATTTGTTGTGGTTTTTCCAGATAGAAGCAGCAGGCAATTGGAAGGAAGGAAGGAAGGAAGGAAGGAAAGAAAAGGAGGACTGGTTAGCCAGTGAACATAACACCATGTCTTGCCTCAACATCTACCCTATGTCAGCCTGGTCTAGTTAACCACCCTATGCTAAGTTTCACAGCTGTAAGAATACTGCCTTTGATATTGATTCTCTTTTGAATTACAGAACTAAGCCATGCAATTTAATCTGCAGCCCAACTAACAGATTTGTGTAGTCTAGACTCTGGAAGACAGCTGGCAACTTTCAAATCCATCTCCGTATTAAAAGAATTAGTGCAGACAGAGATATCATTGCTCTCACCTTCCTGTCCCCAAACGCTTGTTTTCACAACTGCTTTGAATAAAGATGAAAACCAACAACTTAAAAGGGCCCTATCTAAAATAAGTCTCTGTTAAAGCTTCTGCTAGGAACATTTCCAATACTGAATCACCAGTTGGAAAAATTACCAAACTTTTCGCTTCATTCTTGTCGTCTGTGTATGCTTGACATTAAGACTGACAGAATACAGTGTGTTGATCTGATTAGTCTTACCCTCAAGAGCACTATGTGAAATTTACTTCAACCATTTCAAATCTATGTGCCTATCCCCAAATTCAGCAGAAGATCAGACTGATCTTTGCCAGATCACAACATATATGCTAGTCTTTTCCAGCCTCAATGCTCTCCAGATGTGCAGACTGCATGTTTCAGAATTCCCCCAGATCACAGATGAGGATTCTGGGACTGCAATTCATAGCTCTGGAAGGTGCCTTGTTCGGAGAAGACTTGTACATGCAGTTATACATACATAGAGAGAAAATATACATTTTCCCCTTCCAGTCTATCCCCCGGTTTGAATGTTAACACCAGGGATTATATAACTGAGCTCCAAACAGAAGGCAATAGATTGACTTAAGCTACAAGGCTTCAAGTTACTATTTATCTTCTCAGAAATAAGCCCCTCTGCGAACAATGACACGTACTTCCAGATAAATATTACAGCCTTCCCCAATTTAGCACTCTCTCCAGATAGACTGGGATTCTAGAATTCCCAATATGGTAGGTGCCAGGTTGGAGAAGGTTAGTGCACAGAATTGCAGCCCACACCTTGTATCTTAGCAGCCAGAAGTTCTACTTAGCCCTTTCCAATTTTGAAAGAATTATTCAAAGTGCTTACATTTGTAAGCATGGGTCTCTGCATTATGACTTCAGCCAAGCTGCAACTCTCAAGAGCTGATAGCATTACCAGGTCCTGTGTTTGACACATGGTACAATCATATCAATTACATTTATCACCTCTACAATGTAGTACTTACTGTTTTTTTTAAAAGAAAAAGATAATCATTACAACTGTGCTTATAGATAACATAACATTTAACAAAATGTTAGAGGCACTTAAAGTGTTTCATTTCTGTGTATCTTAGATCAAGAATTTTAAGCAAAACACCTTCTTTTTGTGAGTTATTAATACTGTATTCAATTAAATTTTGTGCAGTAACCAGAGAAAACACATTTAAAAATCTGTCTCAATCATGTTAATTAGAAAGCTTTGGACTATTTAATCATTTTAGCAGTGCTTCCTATCACCATAAAGTGGACCCAATCCATGCAGTCACTGTGAAAACATATATTACAAAACACTTTCATATTATAAAAATTATAAAGTATATATTTTACCAGTATTCCTACAATGTATAAATGTACTCTATGCATTCTAGCAAAGGATGTCTGATATATGGTTTCTTTTTCTACTTTTCATATCATGTATTGTCTTGCTACTGCTCCTCTGGTACTTTTCCTTTCTTAATGTTAACTAACAAGAAGTAACAAGTTGTACCATGCCAAACAAAGCACACTGCAATTTATGCTCTTTCCACAACAGAAGCATGTCTTCCAGTTTAGGTGTGATATACTTTTGTAAATAAATTGGCATCTAGCAAATAAACCCAGGGATTTTATTTTCCCATAATTAAACAAAGATTTTAAAATGATTACAACTGAGACCTCTGCCATTCTTGAATTCAACATCAAAAGATCTCAAACATTGTTTTATACATCTGTTTATATTTAGGGCTTCTTCCAAGAAACATGTCCAAAAATTGGGGGGGGGGGTCTTTTTCTTTTTAAAGAGTAATTTTATTAAAAATGAACAATTAAAAAGATAAAAGCTAATGCAAACCAAGAAAAAAGAAGTGCAGAAAAGAAAATAGAAATTACCTCCCCGCCACATCTAAACAGGTATAAATTTAATAAGTTACCACCTTCTCTTAACAAAGGTGGGTTTAAAAAATACTTTTTAGAAATCCTTCTTTCTCCCATTACTTATCTCTTATCAATATACAGATTCTAAAAGCATCCCCATTCAGTACTAATCAAGAAAAGTCCTTTAAAGATTATCAGAGGTGAATACATATATTATACCTTGATCAAATAAACCAACTTCATATCCCTTTACTTTTAACAATCCTAATTTGTTAAGTTTCTTTCTTCTTACTGTTTTTCCCACAAGGGAAGGGTCTGCTTTTTAAACCCTTTCACATAATGCCCCAGAATTTGATTTTTTTTTTCCCCTTTGGCTTTTCTAACAAAATTCTTCAAAGCTTTAACAAGTCTCTTTTGTAAATCCATAGTAGGAAAGTTAGTGAGGTCCTTATTTTGGTTTATTTTGTCTATATTCATTTTAATTTATTAATACATCATCCAGTTTTATTTGTATATCCAGCATAGAAACAATGGGGGCACCATTCTGTAGGAGAAAAATACAAGCACAGGGGCAACATAGAAATAAGACACAGATTTTCTGGTTTTGGAGAGAAAGAATAATAATATAAAAAAAAGCAAAGTGTCTGGGATTACCCAGAAGCCACCTTTTTTCTCTCTTTTATGATGACTCAGGGTAGACTTACAGTAAATAGATACAAGTGTCAGGGCAGGAGTATATAACATTTAAGGTGAACCATTGTGTAATAGACCTCTTTCACGTAGATGCTACTTATTTGAAATGTTCTGCATGGAAATCAGATATTTCCATTATGATTACTTTCACGTCACTTCAATTATTTCACCACTAATCACAATTACTTTTACAATTTTACAATTACATCACAAATACTTACGTTGAAAAAGTGTATGAAAGGATTTCCCACAGAATGCCCAAATTCCACTTCCTAACTGTCATCCACATGACATTCGAACGATATGTGAGAGGGTTCTATGCACATATAATGCGTGAAGGAACTTTTCTGCTGATCAGGATGCCTATAGTGACTTCCCCTTAGTATCAAGTGTGGAAAATGGGATACAATGGCTGCTGCATACATCCTTGTCATTCATTGGTGAGCAAGGCTGAAAACACTCTCTCCTTTTCTACTTTTTTAAAAGGAATTTCCAGTTGAAGCTTTTTTGTGGATTCAAACAGACAAGATATGGCTGAAGAATGTAAGAATGCTGAGAATCCAATTCAGTGTAGCCCAAAAGGCTGCACATTTCATTAGGTGGTTGTGAGTTAGCCATAATTCTGTCCTTTTAAAAAAATTGAAAAAACTATTAAGTGCCAGTTTCAGAGCAAGCCAAAACCCAATATCAAACATCTGTGGTTTGAAAAAGTATAATCATTTGGAAGCAGTCTGACTTACTGGAGGAATAATGCACAAGTAAAAGACTCATTTTGTCCTTTTTTTAAGTAAACCTGAGATATTATTGTGCAAACTGGACCAGATTCATACAGATTCTGCATGAATTATCAAGCCAGATGATAATAATTGATAGATTCATTTACTTTTCTTTTTGTATCACTCATAATTTTTAGATTGCAAACTTGAAGTTAGATGCTTTAAACACTGCATAAAACTGTTTGGAAAGTGTAATGTGATTTTTAGGTGTTTATTAATGTTTACAATGTTATTTTTACAATAGCATCCAACTTTCAATTCATAGAAACGCTAAAATTAAATCCTCAAATACTAAAATTAAAATTGTGTTTATAAAATAAACAACATTTTGCCAACAGAAAAGTCTAGCTTAAATTGTATTATAAAAAGAATGAATATGAGTCTGCATTTGAACAACAATCCGACATTGCAACATGGTAGTAAAACATCATTGTATACTGTATTTTGGAGAAGACTTTTTTAAAAAGTGTTGCTTTTTCTTTCTGCTTGTTATGAAGTGCAGAATCAACAGAACTGGCATTCTGATGCTTGGATATCTATGCATACATAGAATAAAACAATATTTCAGTAAATAAGTTTTATTTGATACAGAAGCTGAATGTAGATGATCTCATTTCAGCTGGAAAGATTACATTTAGATTATCAGACTGAATGTATATTTATTCATTTTTAGGCTACATATGAAGTCGCTTTGAATACTGCAAGTGACAAACCAAAAATCTTCCAGTCAACTAGAATTGCAATCTCTTATGAATCAGGAAACTATGTATAGCACAGCTTCTTTACTTTTAATCTTTTAATCATGTGAAACAAACCACTATATCTACAATAACTAAATGTGTTTTAAGCCACTTTTATTCTGTTCCAAAGGCAGTTTCAAATATTTAAACAGTGCAATGAATGTCAGTGACATTCCTAAGCCTTACCTTTAACAAGATTCAGTACAGAAATTTCTATTTGTATGATTTTTTTCTATGTGTGTCTTTTTTAAAAAAACTCTCTTCATGAAGATAATGGTAGCAACATGGGATATGTATAGGCTGTTTTATACTAGTTCAGTATTTATTTTTCCCCACTTATTGCATTACCCATTCATTCCAGCTTCACTACAATTCCTATCCAGGCTGTTAAGAGGAGGAGTATTTTCCACCTATCACCTAATCAAACTTTTTTTTAACTGAAATCACTTAAATTCTACAAAGCATGTGGATCAATGAATTGTATCTTTTTCCACTCCAAGTAAAGTGCTTGTATAGTTTTTCTCCTTAAGTAAGGTATTAGTAGGTGATGGTCTTCTCCAATCTTGAATTCAAAATTAACACTGCACATCTGACAATATGCTGGATTTGCAATTAGGATGCCAATAAAAAGGGGTTGATTGATGCTCACAACAAAGACTTTTTGTGTGTTATGAAAACCAGGAAACTGGGTGTACCTGGGAAAGCTCTTATTTGCTTCCTTGAATAACTTTTTAACTAGTTTAAATATATCATGACACTAGTATCCTAAAACTTCATTGTAACTAATTTAATTAATGAATTTAAAAACATATTCTAAATCAAGAAAGTAGGATATTTACTGCAAAAGGAGAAAAATAATATTCAAATTAAATTATACAATTGAATAAGAAATTCTTTTATTAAACTTGCAAGTTTAATTCAGCTGTGTAACCTTTAAATCCCACTTCAGAGTAGCATCACTATTAATCAAATATTTTTTTAGCCAGGATGACTAGTAAAATCCAGCAACAGGAGTCAAAGCCTGATCTAATAAAGGAGAAAAGTATGCAGTCTGAAGAGGCTTGGTTCTTTCAACAGGAATTTAAAAGTTGTAACACAGTTGTATAATTATAATTGAGTAATTTCATGTTTGGTTTTATGCTTTGGAATATTTTAAATCAAGTCCTAATCTTTTAGACATTTTTATTCAATGGGAAAGGGAAAGAAAAATAATAAACCCAAAATGCCACGAGTGTCAAACATTTTTCCCCTGTGTGGAGCTCGGATGGGCGTGGTCTACGTGTTACACATCCGGCCCATGGGCTGCCAGTTTGACACCCCTGCTCTAAGCGATTTACAAATGTAAGCATATTGCCCAACAATCTGAGTTCTCATTTTATCAACCTCGGAAGGATGGAAGGCTGAGTCAACCTTGAGTCCCGTCAGGATCAAACCCATGGTAGTCGGCAGTTTGCCTGCAATATTGCATTCTAACCAATGCACCACCAAAGCTTCACAAAATTATGATCAAAATATTATCACAATTAATCATATATAATACATTTCAACTTGCATTTCTGAAATATTTTTAACCACAGGGAATAAAAACACAATAGCACGGGTTTAAACAAGAACAGAAAAGCTTCAAACTAAAAACTGGAAATAATGGAATAGACGGATAACAGATTTTATCCTGTCTGTATAAATTTATTTTATGTCTTTGTACACTCCTCTCTCTGACCTTTATGGCTCTTTAGCACTTGTTTCTAATTATAAATTCATACCACCCATCATCAAGCAGCAAACATATGTCTTATTTCAAAAGCATAGCTTGATATTTCAAATACAATCTGCAAGGTATATGGGGGGAAAGCAGAGTTTTAAGAAATACATACCAGACTCTGGTTTTTAGCATACTTTGTAATTTAGATCCCCCTAAGTAGATAAAGAAATCCTTTTATTTGTTCAGCATCTTGTTTTAGAGTTTAAATTTTCAGTATATTCCTCGGATAAAAAAGACAATTCTTGTAATCTTCAATCAGTATTAACCAGCAGTGTGGGGAGGGGGAGGCAAATGGCAGCTGGAATGTGTGACACGTGAGCAAAAGGAATGAGTTATGTATCCCAATGCTCCATCCATCATCTTGTTGATTTTTCCCACTTCACCCCAAAATAACTCTAATTTTAAAAGCTAGAGGTTTGGTGGGTTATGGATTAGGTAGTTGCAGTCTAAAACATTTGAACATCAGGCTGAAGAAAATACCATTAAACCTTTTTCCCCAACCTTCTTTAAAAGTCTTTTGACATTTTATCTCTGCAGTGGCCCCTTCTCCCCATCCACCCCAAAAGTAAAGTCAAAATTGCAAACGATGATTCAAAAACCTCTGCAATAAGCTGCAGCAGCAATTTTTTGCCTCCATATTTCTATTTTACAGGAAAAGATATATTCTAGTAATTTATAGGGGCTCTGAAGATTAACTGCAGGCTCATAATAAACCCTCAAGAGGTTAACCTCATCCTCTTAAGCTTCACACACTACCGTCTCAAAAATACCACAGCCAAGGAAAGGAAAAATAATCCAGTGGTTTGCTAATCCTTTAGTCAATCACCTCATGCAATGGCACAAAGCCCTTTAGATGCCAACAACTCAATCTGTCTCACCAATACCATCAATCCAACTGATACATTTCATAGTAGCATGAACAGCACACCTCAAAAGGGTAAGAGAAAACTCTTAAATCATTAAATCATTAAAGTATTAAATTCTTTTTCACCTCAACTAAAATATCCACAATGTCTTGTGGACCCAAAAAATACTTTTTAAGATGTATTTGTACAGTTCATCTTTAAAAAAATCTGCAAATCTGTATCAATGTCCTAAAGTGAACTAATTATCTATCAGTGTGGCCCAATTATGATTTTAATACAAACTTCCTTTAATTTTCCTAAGCACTGACTATATTTTCCTCTTACTCTAATTTCTTAAAACTTTACTAAGAAATCTATTTAAATGTCCAGGCCAAGAAAATACTTATCACCACATTTGGAACATTGAAATAGGAAGAGAATGATTGCTTCACTTGCCATTTTGCTAGTTCACTTTGTAATATTTAAAATTAGACTTTTCAATCTAATTAGCCTTCAAACCAAATGTGTGTAATGTATGTGAAGGTATTCTGCCTATGAGCCTTTTGCCCTGTCTTCAAATAAACACTATACAATCTCAACTACCTAACTGCATAAACTTGCAGATGGGCATCCATACTGGATCAGACTCCTGAAAAAGGAACCTGGACACTTTTCAAGAGTGTTACATTTGGGGGAGGAAGAGTGTTTGAGGGGTTGTTAGAATTTGTTGTATCGGGATTAAAACAGCTGCAATCTAGTTTACAGGTTTTATGAGAGCAAACTCCTTCAGCCCCCCCAATTTCTTAACTGAATGTTTCCCAACACATCTTCCTCACACCTTCTTGTGCCTTAATTCTTATGCCAAATGGAATACAGGTCTAGAGGTAGAAGGGCATTCCCAACAAAGAAGTAAGGGCACTGTTTAGAAGCAATTGTTTTCAATGTCAAGCTACAAAGCTCTTTAAAAAAACCCCACTAAATCTCATTAAGCATTACCAAAAACACGGATCTTAACTATTTCCACTTATTAGGAATATGCTCAATTTTTCCCTCAATTTGTTGCCTCTCTACTGCTTCTACTTTCATGCAACTCAAATTTCTTGGGCCTTGCTTAGCCACTGGCTACTTGATTTGTGCTTCTAATGTTGGAGAATTCAGCAGATGATTTGCATTTTGAAGAGACTCATGATGTTTCAGGCTCACAATAGATGTCTAAACCGTTAAATTACTATTTCTTTTATTAGCCTGAAAGACACTGCAGTTTAAGAGCATGGCCTCCACTATTGTTCTTTATACTAAGTTGGGTCTCTGAACAATACTGACAGCTGCTATTAAACTGAGCTGGCGTTTACTTTAGTGCAGCTGCTGCTTGTAAGAACAGACCGACTCCTGATGCTTCTTCCCCTCTAGGGACACAGGCTGACACAGTGAATGTTCAATGAAGAGGAGCAAAGGGCCAGTGAATTGTCAGCCCAATTTTATGCTATTCCAATTTTCCAGAGTGCATCCAACCCCTTTCAAACAAATCAAGCATGTGTCAGAGCATGAAACTTATTGTGCAGCACAGAATAATTATTTGTGTATACAAATGTGCAGTAGAAGAGATGATCTCTTGCCGGACCAATATCTATGTGTAAAGTGAGACTGCAGTTGCAAAACACTTTTTGGACTGTAACACAATTGTTAGATCAGCTGTGCTTGGATTGGGTGAAAAGGCTGGAAAAAAACATGATGCTTAGAAATAGTGAAGAATAAGATATATTATAGTTGATGATGACATATTAATGTCTCAGTTTGTTACAGTGCTGATATCCTATGCACACGTGCCTTTGACAGAGACATGGCTGAAATGCATAAAGTCACTAATAGTTTGCAGAAAGTGGACAGGAAAAAGGTTTATTTCCTGATTACAAATTGCCAGAAATTATCCAATGGAAAGAGATTTAGAACAAATGAAGGAAAAGTCCATTTTCATAAGCTCATAACTAACCCATGGAATTCATTCCACAAGATGTGATGCAGGTGGGTTTAGATACATCCACTGAGTGATTTACCAAAACCTATTAGAGTTGAAGATGGCATGTTACTTTAGGATTTAAGGCAGATCCCTCCAAATAACATATGCAGGGAGGCAAACTTCAGTCTCCTGTCTGTGATCACCCTACTCTGATTTAGTCCAGCATTTTATCATATTGAAAAAATTCTGGACTAAATTGGTCCAATTTGACAGGGCAACTCTTATTTTCTTGCTAAGGAGTATGCAATTATTTTTCAGGAGGAGTTCATTGCATATGAGGCGAACCTGAATTTGCAGTCTTTTTGTAAAAAAAATGCTGTTGTTTCACTTAAAATGAAATCAGTGTATTAAATGAATGGATGATAGTCTTGTTCCTTTAAAATATGTAAGTTTGTGCTGAAGGCATTCAACTGGAGGTAGTCTGTAAATGATTGCAGTATTGTTCTCTTGGCTGCTGGGCACTTAAGAAAAAGGTAGCAGCGTACAAAGATATAAGCCAGATGCTCCACAAAATATTCATTGTCCAATATAAACATTTCCAATTTATTTTAAAAGCTATTTTGACCTGTGTCAGCTAAACACACTTGCACGCAGAGAAAATACCCAATTGAACTTCTGAACTAAATTCCAAGTAAAGACATCATAGGGACAAGTCATGGGTCATGAAGACAAATAAAGACTTTGGAGAAAAGGTAGTTGACTGGATGGAGCAAGCAGGAGGAACAAGGACCTAGTTTAAAGGGGAGGTGTGTTTATGCAAAGCTAATCTGTGGCATATATTAAGGCTGCCTGAATAAAATTTAAGTTGAAAATCTACTGACACTTGCAGGGAGGAATGGCTATTAAAAGGAAATGAAGGTCATTCTCTCAGTTTATTTCACCTAATTGACTGCCAATAGTTTACCACAGATCTACAATTCAGAAATTGATTAAAGCAGAGTTTTCAAGCGGAGGATCATCTTTTAATCCTCCTTAGGTCTTGTGGGGATGGGGGGAGTTCCCCCATCTCCAGTTGGGATGTAATTTTAAGCACAGATGGATTAACCGGTGCTATTGTTTGAACACGTCACTGGACTATTGCACTGTTAATCCATACAGCAGCATGTCTAATTATCATTACAAAGTGTCTGAGGGAACTATAAAGACCAGCAGGGCATCTTCTCACAAGCAATTAACATAAACTAGTAAATGAATAATTTGAATCTCTCATAGTACTTGCACATGAATAAAAATCAGAAGGGAGGACTTGTTTCAAGTTCTTTTGCCTACTACAGAAGCAATAGGATGGAAATACAAGTGATATGTCTTCAGCATTATAAAATTAATGTATATGACAAGCAAAATGTCTGGTGCACGATGCCCATAAATATAAAGCGAGTTATCTACTTGTTTTCATATATTAGCAGATGATTTTCCCATGAGGTTAAACTTTCTATGAATGTGACAGGTATACAAATTCTGGCAAACCTAAAGATTGTCTGCTATCCTTTCTAAAAAAAAAATTGTATAATGTCAAGAGGAACAGTTTAGATAACTATTTTTATTTTTATATAAAAGAACTTGTCATGTAATTTTGGGACAAAACTATGGCATTAGTATTACTATAGTATATTAATTAGAATGATAGAGATGATATAGTTAAGCAAAACCAGAAATAAACATTTCTTAAACTTTTCACCCAATCATTTTCTCCACTTATAAATGTGAACAAAATAACTTTACTTTTATAACATGCTACGGTTATTTATTTATTAATTTTTTTGGTAAATGTAGATTTTCAGATTATCCAATTACTCAGATACCAAGAAAGTCTGTTAATCCCTACAAAATGTATCAGTCCTAATCAGTTTGGTTTCTTTTTTCTAACCTGTGACATACCCACTTCAAACATTAATTTACAATTCAGAAACATTCCACATATAAAATAGGTCTGAGATATATAACAGGGATGTCCAACATTGGCAATTTAAAGACTTGAGGAGTTCAATTCCCAGAATTCCCCATGGCTGGCTGGGGAATTCTGGGAATTGAAGTCCACAAGTCTTTAAGTTGCCAAAGGTGGACATCCCCGATATATAGGATAAAGCAATATCATTTAATAAATTAAGCTTTTAACAATGCTACCAGTTTAAAAATGCATAGGTGCCAAGAAAATAAATACTTAAAATGTAGCCATTAATTATCAAAGATATTATTACATATTAAAAATTAAAACATCAAAACTGCCAAAAGCAATAAAAAAGGAAAGCTGGTTATACACACTGTAGGAGGTAGACCTGGAAGGCCACGTACCCCGATGATGGCATTCAGCTCGGCCATGGTCACTTGTTTGGCACGTTCCACTGCTTGAGCCACTTGTTGTTGATGCTGGAAGGACAAATAAATGTCTATTATCAGAACAATCACTACTTCAGATTTAAGCAGGAGAAAAAGGCATTTTTTGTAATCAAGCAGTAGGTATACTTCAAACTAGGAAACCAAGACGCAACTTCCTTTCACCATGCATAAATACATAGCTTTTACTATAGTTTATTCGCAAGTTAACCTTCTTCCAAAGCTGATAAGTAATGTTTCTGTGCTAAACCATACTATTGGCTGATGTTGGTCACAACCTCAACCCTTGCCTTAACACTATCTCATTGGGGAGTCATCGTTCAAGGCAACCCTGGATGCCAATTGTGAGCTAGGAAAGTGTGTGTGACAAAGCATTAGGGCAGTATATCTGGCCTATTCATGTTGTGTTAATAAGCATTCCACCAATGTCGTGGTATCAATTTAGTCACCAGGTTCTCTCACACACAATACATACATCTGTGCCAGTAACCAGGTTTTCCTACTCCCCAAAATTCACTTCTATGTTTTACAGTGTCTCATGGCACAATCCTACAGAAGTTGCTACATAAATGCTAATAAATGTTTGTCAAGAAATTTAACACAGATTACAACTCAGGCCTCTTAGACTTTTGTTAGACTTCTGCTTTCTTAGACTTTAATGTTTCAAATGAAACGTAAAAGGGCTTTAAGAATTTCAACCAATTCTTAGATGTTTTTTGGGTTTGCAAATGCCACTCAAAAAGTTTAGTGTGCTATTAAGCACTATCATTTTTATTTACAGAGGATTTAACAAATGGCTAGACTAGCAGCTGTTAAGCTAATGCTAGCATTAAAAAAATCTTGATAATCTTTTTAGAGTGCCTCCTCCTGTGTTGGAAAGAATAATTTTGTGGTTGAGCTATTTCACCAGTTATACAGTTGGTGTATCTCATCTCATCTGCTAGACCAAATTAACAGGGGGCCTGCATACTTCAGCTACAACAGATGTTCCTCATTCTTCTGAATTTTGATAAAATTAACATTTTAAAAACTAATTTGCAAACAAAGATGCAACATAATTTCACTTTAAACAGCTGAACATTTGTACTTACTTCTTGAGACAAAAATGGGATGACTTGTGCACAGATTGTATTCAATCTCTTGGCAATTTCAGTCTATAGGGAAAAGTAAATATTTGGATTAAAATACACACATTATATTTTAGTTTACAAGTTCATATGAAAGACAAATGTTATAAAAATGTGAAGTACCCCAATATTATGTCAAATATCTAGAATATGTAATTGAACGGAAAGAACATCTGCTACAGCTCCACATATATTTAAACAAATATATTATTACTACATAGTCATTAACAAATAAATCATCAATTCAAGCCTAGCATGAGATTGGTAAATCTATTATTCCTCCCCCATTTTTTTATTATTTGAAGTCTTCCAAGTGCTGAAAATGGAGAAATAAGTCACAAGTAGATATTCTCACAAATTGATGCCCAAGTAGGTACTTTATAACAATCTATGCTTAGTATCTTGGGATATTTATGGCAGAGATGCAGGATACCTAATAAGGGCATCCTGCATCACTGCCATAAATGAAACATCTGTTAAGTGAATTTTGCCCTATGTACGATCTTCTTGCCAGAGTTGTTAACTGAATCACTGCAGTTGTTAAGTTAGTAACATGGTTGTTAAGTAAATCTGGTTTCCCCAGTGACTTTGCTTGTCAGAAGATTGCAAAAGGTGATCACATGGCCCTTGGACGTTGCAACCATCATAAATATGAAATAGTTGCCAAGTATCCAAATTTTGATTGTGTAATCATGAGGATGCAGCAACAGTTGTTCTAAGTGTAAGAAACAGTCGTAAGTCACGTTTTCTAATGCTGTTGTAACTCTGAATGGTCACTAAACGAACTGGAGAACATCTGTATTTGTCAATACTGCACTATATATGATGTAAGACACTGACACAAAGTCTTTCATTCAATCCATCTGTGAGCTACAAAGACCGACACTCAAGTTTAATTTATGCTATCCTTTCAGTTTTTTGAGTAAGAACTCAATCTACTTTGAAATGTTCCACAACTAGTAATGAGAGCTTCAGATATTAAATGAAGATAAGCTTGCAGCATTAAAAAAAAAAAGGTGTAAGAAATACTCATGAGGCCAGAATCCAACCTTTAAAAAGAGGGGTGCTAGATGAATAGCCCCAAACCAGTCAATCAATCAATCAAAAATATAAGCTATAAGCTATGCTTTAGGAATATGCAATATAGATGGCATTAAATCTCTGAAATGCCTGACACAGGCCCTCAGGTTCATGTAATATTCATGAATTCTGAGCTGTCGTAGCTAGCTTGACACAGCTTATCATTAGATTTCTGATCTGAAAATACAGAGGACAGTTAAAAACAATGTGGGATGAAAGAAACCATCCCTTGCAGACAGCAGATACATCAACACTAATTGCCCATATTCTCTTTGCTCACCACCAAAGCAGATCTGCAGGGCTGGTGCCTGGCAGGAAAGCCCCTCAAGTACCCTTAATTGTTTATGTTCTTAATGTAAGGCCTCTTGAATGCATTCATTTTTAATAGCAGGCTTGAGTGTGGGGCCTATCAAAGAGCACAACAGCAACCCCAGTCATTAGTCCTTTGCTATGGCAATGATGACCTTTTGATTTATTTGTAAATGACAAGCTTGCTGGGGCTCCAGTCTCAATCAGTGCCCTCCTTTCTAAAGCATCATAAACATGATGGGGGAAAGATAAAGTTGAGACTGAAATTGTTTGCATTCTGTAGGAGGTATGTGTTTTTTTGTTTTTTTTTTACTAACTTAAAGTGTTTTGATCTGAAGCACAGTCAGCTTCAAGTGTTGTTATTTGTCATTTTGTCAACATTTCATATTGAACTGAGTGATTAAGGGGAGGAAAGGCAGGTGCTTGAACAGTTTCAAAAATGCCTGCTTCAAATTCTGTAAATGTTTGATCAGAGATTTTCTTTTCTTTCTCTTCTTTCTACAGAAGGAAGCAACACATATTTAACCAAGATTAGAATGTATGATACTCGAGCTTTTCCCCCCAGAAGAATTTAATACGTTGTTTCTTAATATAGCAGTTTCCATGGGTCATTTTTCCCCATTAAAAGTGAATTCTCATTCAAAATTTAAAAGCAACAATAAAGTTAAGGTATTTCCTTGTACAAACTGGAAGCTTAGATAAATAATCACACTATTGAGTGTGTACCAAAAATCATAAGGCACCATGACCTAGAGCAGGAAATGTTTGCTCAGTCTTTTAGCACAGAAAGTTAACAAGTTTTCAAACTTATCCTTGAGTGATGCCTTTGTTAGAATGACCAAAAAAAGGCATGAATGCTTCTGAGTTCTCCATTAGCAAAAATGTTATAAAATAGATTGAGCTGGGAAATAGCAAAAATAAATAAATAAATAAATCGCAAATTAGGCCAAATTTTTCCAAGCATAAGGACTGTAGTGTTAAGAATGAATTATTTTACACCTTTTTTTAAAAAAAAAAGTCCATGCACAATAACTGTCACTGTGTCATCTAGTTCCTGGCCTAACAAGTGGCAGTTGATAAGAAATCAGCAAAAAGGAAAAATAAGCTTGTCCTTTTGCTTAGGCTCCTTTACTGCAGAATGTTGGTCTAATTTTATTTCCAAGTAGTTAAAAAAATAAGTTTGAAACCAGTACTTCTTTATCTTCCTGATGTTGTCTCAAGTTTTTGTTGTTGTTGTTAAGCCAGGGGTGGGGTGGGGTGGATCCTTCCGAGGTTGGTAAAATGAGGACCCAGATTCTTGGGGGCAACATGCTGACTCTGTACACAGCTTAGAGAGGGCTGGAAAGCACTGTGAAGCAGTAACTAAGTCTACATGTTATTGCTATATGTATTCTCCCAGATTTCTACATAGGAATATTGAAAATTCCATTCTATGTTAAAAGAGTTGGATTTAGTCTATTTAGAACTGGAAAGTTGCAAGGACTTCAATTGTCTTAAGTAATTACTGAAACTGGGATTACAGCTCTGGTATTCACTCCAAATCTCTTTACTGTGGCATATTAATAAAAACAATAAATCCCGGATGAAATATATGAACCAATATTTTCCTATTTGCTTGTAACCTCCCATTTTTACTTATCTGAATTATCTTTTCCTGTCATTCACCAAACTGTCCTTGTAAGTTTAACAACTGTAGATTCTATTTGATAAAAAGGTATTGCTGTGTTTCAGCCCAGAAGAACACCAGACCTTTCAGAGGTTATCCATGATGTGATTAAAATAATATTTTGGGGCAGGAGAAAAGGAGTAAGTGCTTCCCACAATTCAAATACAAATTAGAGATGTATAAAAAGCTAGATGTCTTAGAAAATGCAATTTCATCACGTTAATTAAACAGGATATCACTGAAAGCTTTTACTTTCAGCTACTTTTTTGTGAGACGCAATGCTTTGTTATCTGAAAGGCAATCCAGTTTCCTGACTTCAAAAAGCACCATCCTCATTGTTCTTTGTTAGATGGGAAAAATTAAACTAAATATTCTATTCAAATCCTCAAAAATTCATCTCACCAATTAGTTCTTATAGAAGAAATCCTTATGTGAAAGTAGTCTGTAATATTAATTTTTAATGCATCTCAGAATAAATTAAAAATCTTTCTTCATTGCATAATTACAAATGACATCTGTAATTTCACTAAACTAAAGATGTATAGAGTTCCTGGGAGTTAGGCGACAAATACATTTAAAAGCAATTATTTTTATTGTGATGTATAACATCATCCTCTTCTCTTACTGCCTACTGAACAATAAACCAAATATTTCATGTTTTTGAAATATTTATATTTTATATTCTGAAAATAATATATTTGGCTATCTGGTGCACAAATAATTAACAAATTCATACACTACTGTTAAATTAGGTTCTGTTATATACAGAAGAGTTATCTGTAAATATTTGATAGTTTTCAGCACCTTTGGCAAAAGCTGCTTGCAGAACAACAGCTATCAAGGAGGTGGGACTATACCCTCACTGTTGAGACAAACAAGACAGATGTTCCCACGTGCCTCCTACTGACAATGATGCTGTTCAAAGAATCCACATGAAGTTAGTCAGCCAGAAATGTCATTCCAAAACATTATCTCACTCTGTGCATAGAGGGCAGCTCCCACAGGAAAGGAATATATATCTCCCGCTGTCAAGAACTATCTTCCACCATCTCCAAGTGGCAGCAAATTGAGGAAACAACACACACACACACACACACACACACACACACACACACACAAATAGGGGACAGGGTGAAAGGAAAGACATGTAAACTTTGTTACACCTACCGAAATGACACCTTTCACAGAAAAATAATGAATCTCATGAAAATTCAATGCAGCTCTAATATGTCCATTGTTAGAACGTGTACTTGGTTCAATCTGACAGCATCCTTTTTATGATTAATGTAACTCTTAAGGTCCTCTTAAGCTGAAGTGGTTCCTGTAGCTATTTGGATTATAGAGCCCTGAAAAATCCTGACAGCCTTGTGACATGCTTGTCATTATCATGCCATTTCCAGAAAAGCCAATCTAGAAGTCACATGAACTGTGTATCCTAGACATGAAACCCCAGTGGAAAACTCAGTCTGCCTTGGATTAAAATCAACAACAGCACTCCCACATTTTTTAATTGTTTGCCACTTTGGGTATCGTATGGGTAGGAAAGCAGGCTCTAATCATGAAACAAAACATGCATTTTCCATCCCCCCCCCCGGTATTTTTATGCAAATAGCAGAATTTGCATAATAATAAGCTTGGCTGTTTCCAGATGCATAGTTTTGAATGTTCCAGTTGCTCATAGCACCGTAATTGGACTGTTGTTTTGTGGCTGCTTTTTTTTTTTCATCCAGCATAGCCAATACCACAGCAGGGACCAGTTGTATCTTTGCTGCTATTGCTTTAGATTGAATAAGGTGATGTGGGAGTGGAATGTTGAGTGGAGAAAAGCAATTAAACACATGGTCAGACAGGAGAAAACTGCTTGTAGTTGCTTGACTGCATAGTAAATTATTGCTTTTTTTTTCTCATGCTAGGGAGAAGTTAAAAATTCAAGTGGGTGGTTGTATGAATTCTCCAAGTGTGGTGCTTGCTCTGCTTCTGTTTTTTTTTAAACAAGCAAGTAATGTAAAACATCACGCACATTTTGTGCACTCACTACTTTGCTTCACATAAAAGTGCTGCTTATGATGTTGAGGTTGTATAAATATAGATTACTAATGCAAGGTAGGTTTGGTTAGTTGGTTGATTGAATTTATGCATGTATGTATGTATGTATGTATGTATGTATGTATGTTTTGTTTTCTGAGGTTTTCACGGGTGTTACACGGGAGAAAACCCGAACAACCAAAGACCGACCTACCTACCTACATACATACATACATACATACATACATACATACATATATATATATATATATTTATTTTCTCGCATCTTACAGTAATGTTCTTGTATTTTAATTTTTTAACCCTTTATTATTTTTATAGCTCAAGGGGCCACACACAGCAAGTCTGTGAGCTGGGTTGGGCTGAGAGACAATGATTAGCTCAAAGTCACCCAGTAGGCTGATATAGAACTCAGTCGCCTGGTTTCTAGCCTGGTGCCTTAACCACTAGACCAAAATGGCTAATAATATTCACACAATTGATCAGTATCAGCAGGCCTTTTTTTCACAGCTTCCACCCCTCTGTGCAGGCAAAAATTTGTGGAAGGAACAACGAAGTTGATTTTCATTGTTCTTTGGCAGACAACTAGCAGGTAGACTGTATAAAAATAAGTAACAAGTGCCTAAAGAAAAATTGAGATAATTTAAGGCACACCAGAATTTTTTTTTTCCTTCCCTTCAATCATGTCCAGTTCTTGGAGAATGCCTGGAGAATTCCTTGCAATTTTCTTGGGAAGGTGTTTCTGAAGTGGTTTGCCATTGCCTTCTTCCTAAGGCTGAGAAAGAATGACAAGCCAAGGTCAACCAGCTGCATTTTGCCTAAGGTGGGACTAGAACTCAGTCTCCTTGTTTCCAACATTAACAAGCACCACGTACCTCATTGCAGCTGGAGTAAAAGAACAAGGTAGCAATAGCTGGCCTCAAGTAGTAATGGTTTCCTATGGTGGAATATTCAACACTTTGAATAACTTTGTTCCAATGGAAGAACAGACGACTTGTAATATTTCAACAGAACATTACAATGGACATTCTAGAAACAAAATACATTTTGTACTGAGCAACCCTAGGCTGAATATATTCCTATACAATATGCTGCACTGTTTGAGTGAATTTTTGCATGGTGTGGGAACTGTGAAAAAGCAACCACAAAGAGGAAAACACAAATCTTATCTACATTACTTCTATTTCCTGTATCATTCAAATTCAAAGCAAACCTATACTATTTTACAGTCTTTTTTCTGACTATCAAAGCAACAGAATTTCAACCATAGACACAATTGTAATCTATTCTGGCCCTATTATTGTTCTTATATTATTAATGATGAGCAACTATTAGCTCTCATTTATTATATACATTGGCCAAAACAATCTATTGGACTTCACTACTTATCCAACTATTACTCACTGTGGACTTAAGACATTATTATTTAAAAATCACCCTACAACCTAGACAACCAAATAAATAACATGCTTTATCCTCTAGAAATCTATACATTATAATTTTGAAATATGTCATAAAGGATATTTTTTTTAAAAAAAAATCCATAGAAAACCATTTGCCAAAATAACGGAAGAAAAACTATTATGGAAAGATTAAATGTTGCAAAAATGAGAAAGGAAATATTAGTAGTAGGAATTAAAATACAAACTTCTGCAAAAATACTATCAGTATTTTTTTTAAAAAAAAACTTTTTTTAACAAAAAAGCACGATAACTCAGTTCTGGGGCAGGGGAAAAAAACCTTTCAAAAGGACAGTATGATCACCTAACTGAAACTGAAACTATATATTTAGCTTTTTCACAAAACAAGCAACCAACTGTGTTCAAATCCCTGCATTGGTGCTATAGAGATTTCAACAAAATAGAGCTGAAAACTCCATCTGAATGAGCAAAATGTTCTTGCCATTTATATACAGTGTAACAGTAATCCACCAGGGAATAAAGGTCAAGGCTGCCCTTTTGGTCATTACCAAATCATTTGAGATGATCTGTGGTAAGGAAAATCGAAGGCTGTGAGTATGCTGCAAATGGCCTGACCTCAGTCCAATTTTTGTCTCCATCTGTCTAACCGATATAAGGATGAAAGCCTTTTACAGGGTTCTTTTTAAATCCATGTTGTAAGGCACGAATCGGTTTGATATAGCGTTAATAAGGGGGAAAGTAGGCTTCTCTGACTCAGAAACACATTTAGATTGTTATTCTTTATCACTTGAAGTATGTCCTTCTCTCAGAAGTTACTTTCCTTACATCTGTAAATTGTTAACAAAATGGCTTAGAGATACCTTCACTTTGCCAGGGAGGGCAGAAAGCATCCAATTTGTAGCCTTCCACAAGAGTGGCTTGCAGGACAAAAGAGTCTTCCACAAAGACAGCAAGTGAAACTGACAGTGGAAGTTACTTTGTGCAGCATACCTTTTTTTTAAAAAGGTTTCATTTGCTCAGGGAAAAAAAAAGTGTCTTCAAGACAACCTGAAAGAGCCAACATAACAAACAGTCCAAAGGATATAATCAAGATTACAATGGCCATCATAACTTGCTTGCCTTAAAGAGCTGTAAGAAAATTGGTCACACATTTAAAATCAAAATGTTAAATAGTCAGACATATGAAGTCACTGCAATTTCAATTATTTAAGTCCTCAATTTACAACCGTTAATTTAATGACCATTCAAAGTTACAATGGCACTGGAAAAGGTGACATGATCATTTTTCACATTTACGGCTGTTGCAATATAAGCCTAGTCATGTGATCAAAATTTGGACGTTTGGCAAGTGGATATTTATGACGGTTGCAGTGTCCCAAGGTCATGTGATTACCTTTTGTGACTTTCTGACAAGCAAAGTCAATGGGGAAGCAAGATTTACTTAACAGTCACTAACTTCCCAACTGCAACAACCGTGTTACTAACTTCATAACTGTGGCAAGAAAGGTCATAAAATAGGGCAAAATTCACACTTAACAACTGTCTTGCTTAGCATCAGAAATTTTGGGGTCATTTGTGGCCATAAATCAAGGACTACCTGTACAACTTTTGCTGTATTCACCTATCTCACAATAGCGTGCATTATTAACCACCATATTTTTAAAGCTAATGTGCTGGCTAGGATGATGGGAACTGAAATCCTTCACCTCTGAAAGGTGCCAGTTGGAAAAAGGCAGTGCTGTTTTCTTATTTTGGCCATGACAGCAACGTATTAAGAGGCTCTGTGCCATATCTGGAGGATTAAGCCCCCACAGTATATCAATGTCAAGCAACAGCATGTCAAACTAAGATTCAATTCAGGTAAGTGCCATTGCCAAATGTTCTTGTTCCCAGACGTGCTTTAAGATTATTTTTATTGCTTAAAATTTAATTTGTTCCAACTCACATCTCCATGACAACACCGGCTAGCCCTGCAAATCATTTGGGTAATTGGATACCTTATCTCTCTATTGCTCTCAAATCGAATGATTCTGCTAGAATTGTAACAGCCAATCATGTTTACAGGCCTCCTGAGTAATAGACTTAGAAAAGTAGCCACATTCATCTCCTATTTACAGCCATATTAACCATTACACAAAGAAGTCATGAAGGTGGCCTCCCAGTATATTTCAAGTTATCAGTGTTGTCACCATTAATATTGCAATCAACAGAAAGAGTTCTGAAGCCATAATCAAACAGATTAAATTCAGATTGATAAAGAGGCATGTGCGTGCATACACATAAACTAGATGAGCTTTGATCAATGACTGTCTACAAATATTAGTAAAACAGTGCATCACTTCAGTTCTAGCAACCTTATATCCAATAGAACCGTGCATGCACTTTAAAAATGATTGCTACGTTATCATTCTATATCATGACTCCATGTTTTAAAAAAATCACGTATGCATACGATACAGATCTTGATATATCAGAAACAAAACCTACATGTTTTAGGCAGCAACAATGCAAGTGGGTAGTAAATTCAAAAGCCTGTCCACGTCTTTCTGAGTAATTCATTCATATTTTTTATTTGCAAGAAGTTGACATGTAATTTGACTGAAGCACATTTCATTCTCTTCACTGGTTAGTGGATAAGACTGTTAATTGATACATTTTTACTATATACTATAGTTCTGCATATTCTGTTATCAGAAAAGGCTTCACTGATTCAGTGAATCAAGTCAAGTCACATATAAATACATGACAATGCCTTCCAAATCCTTAAAGTAAGAGCAACATAGGATTTTTTTTTGTTTGTTTTCATCATATACATTTCTCTATTATAAATAACTGCATATATGCTGGCTTCTTTTTTCTTGAAAAAAGCATAGAAAATAATTAAGAGAACAATTTTTTCTATTCTTAACACATGGCACATAGTATCTTTTCTAGTCTTTTACTAAGCAACTTTAACATTCATTTTATATGAGATATTGCTACTGATGTTAAAGACAATTACAATGGGTTTTCTATCCAAATCCATTCTATGAGTTCATCTATTTCAAAGTGTTATGCATATAATTAAAAGTACTAAAAGGTACCCTTCAGTTGAGCTCAACTGCAGGTGTCTATGGGCAAATACATGGAGGTATATGGAAATGGATTGCTACTGCTATCTTCTGGAGTGTGTGTATATATCTGTGTCTATGTATGTTTTTGTGTGTATATAAGGTAAAGGTTCCCCTTGCATATACATGCTAGTCGTTCCCGACTCTAGGGGGCGGTGCTCATCTCCGTTTCAAAGCTGAAGAGCCAGCACTGTCCGAAGATGT
>JANHZT010008280.1:254293-269640 GCA_032468215.1 Stegonotus admiraltiensis | reverse complement strand
AACCTGGTCCCTACCGCCCACTAGTGGGCGTTCCAGCTTTCATGGTGGGTGGTAGGGGTTTTGTCCCTACTTTATAATCACCATTACTGTGGAATCAGTGGGCATTAGAAAATTTTACTACTATAACAGAGATACAAAAGTGGGTGGTAGGTATAAAAAGGTTGACTACCACTGATGTACAGGGTTTCAGCACTGTTTTAAAACAATGATCAATTACGTTCAAAAATATCCTGGCTGACAGATAAAGGGCATGAAGGGGACACAAAATGAAGACAGAGACAACGGTTAATAATAGATGAGCTCCATTTACAACTCATACCTCAGGTATATGGCAGGACCGGCAGAGGATTGCCAAAGAGGCTATAGCCACAGAAAAAAGTACATCAAAGTAGAAGTTTATAAGCATGCAATTGTGATTAGCCCACCTGTATTATCAATCACTATGATAATCAGTGTCACCAAAGTCAAAAGGGAATGGAGGAAATAAGTAGCCATGCTACACTGAACAAGTAACTTTAGCAATTGTAGCTACTTGAGATGAAGACTTCTACGTAGTAGATCCATCCCTGTGAAACATCATCCCAGAAGAAATAAGATTGGGCCCGTTTTGACAATCTTTCACAAGGCCCTGAAGACTTGGTTTTCCCAATGGACCTGGGAAAATCAAAGTAGGATGGAGCCTATCAACTGGCTTCTTTGATTGATAGTTGTAACCAAGAGGTTGGAGACTTATTACTCTTAATTGCTTTTATATGAGATTGTTAGATTTGTAAGCTACCCAGAGCCACTGAGGGTGAATTGGGCAGCCATATAAAATTTCTTCAATAAATAAATAAAACAATAAGTCCAACTTGAGGTTTTCTTTGAAAATATTCATTCATTCTTCATGTTTCAAAAGTATCTGCAGGTATTCAAAAGTATATTGCAGCTATAAGGTGCCTCAGTGGCTAAGACACAGAGTTTGTCAATCAGAAAGGCTGGCAGTTTGGCGGTTCAAATCCCTAGTACAGGTCTCCTGCGTCAGGAGGGGTTGGACTAGATGACCTCCAAGGTCCCTTCCAACTCTGTTACTGATACTATTCAAATTTCATCAACTCCCTATGATTGTTAAGAGTGCTAACAGACACAAAAGAAGTAATCATGATGAAACATGCCACCAGAAAGTTTTAACAGCATTAGAAAGTGTACTTACTGAAATCAAGATGGATTAAAAGCTGTTAAGAAAGATATCTCCCCACACACACACACACACAAGCTGCAACACTGCACACTCCTAGGCAGTTTGCTACTGAATTTAAAACTCTCCTGTAAGTGAATTAGTTGCAACATATTAGAGATAATATTTTAAAGGTGACAACATAACAAATAGATTTTTCCTTGATTATTTTTAAGACCCTATTAAAGTAAAAGAGTCCAACAATATGTTATTTTGGGAGGGAATGAACATAATTTGGAGAAAGAAAAATGGTGCAGCTCCACAGCGCTGAAATTTGTGGCCTTAAGAAATGTTATTTTAAAGCTGTTTGCCTTTTAAATGGCAGCAGTCTGTATATCTTTTTGTCTAGACTCCATCAGGCAGACTATTGTACCTGAAGGCTTAGGACTGAAGAAGACTAAAGGAATACATCATGTCAAAACCCTGAAGTAGGAATTATTATCTTTCTTGCTTCTGTTCACGGCTGTATTATGTCACCAAATCACATCACAGTGTAATCAAAGATGAATAAAATATTTTCCCCCCTTTACCTTAAATGCTTTTCATGTCAATTACAATCAAAGGACATGATTTCAGGTCTGTCAGTTGGCTGGGTTCCTTCTGACTGATGATTCTGAAACTGCAATCTGCTAAATATAAAATGAATCAGAGAATTCTCCAAATGGGCCTGCCATTAAGAAAGAAGGAAGTGGGGTTTTTTTTCCACCCACTGGGGACAGAAAAATAATTGGTCTTTAAAGAATGAAATCAAAGATGTTAAAAATGACTGTTATGTTCCTTTCCCCTCTATATATTATTGGCATTTTCATCTGTACTAAAATTTCACTTATTTCCTCTTAAGAAAAGCTCCTATCAGTATTTTAATCAACTAGCTCTCATCTTCCATGTCGTTAAAGTAAGTATTACAATCTTATATTTTTTTAAACTCTTATTTTTGGTCCATATTATTAGGTATTTTGTTATCCCACTGCAGGTACAACTTCTAGGCAGTGTACTAGCTTGATTACATCATTAACTATAATCAAAAACAGTTCCCCAGAATGATTTCAGCTTAGTAATAGGGACTGCTTCCTTTGATCCTCAATGCATCATTTTACAATAGGTTGCTCCTCATTTACACAACAAATGCTGGTTTAAAAAAAGTGCTATCTTTGCAAGCAGTACTGGATAAAATATAACAAAATAATAAAATAATCAGTTCATCAGTTTTTATGCCAGTTGTTTTCAGCAAGGAACAATCAGTCTTTAACAACTCAAAAAAAAAAAACAAAGTTAGATTGTCCTATATTTCATCTCTGTATAATATTGCTCTGCATTTTCTGCTTTGTGGCATTTTAACTCTCCTTATGTGAGTGTGTGTATGTGAATATATTAATAAGTCATTTCATATTCTGGTGAAGCTAAATGAACTTGATCACCCTTTCACTGAAGTATTGTAGATGTATATGCAGGACAACATTTTATTTTAATGTACTAATACTTAATAAAAACCATCGTATTGCTAGAGAGTGTGCTTTTTACGGTTTCATTTATAATATTGCTATCACTGATGAACAAATATGAACCTACAGACTATTTGAATAATGCATGTCATTATTGAGAAAGTAATATTTCTTTATGTGTTGAGAATAGGTTTTGTGGCACTTATTTGAATGAGCACCATCTATGAGACTACACAAATTTTATACACTGGAGATCAGACACAAGGTAAAAGATATTTGCATTGCCTGGATTTGGCAATCTTTTTCCATGTGCAAGTGCAGTTATGAAATATGAATTTTAATGCATTTGGCTTTTTAAAAAAATAATACATACAGTATTTGCTGAGGGATGTGAGAGAGAGATCCTCTGGTTGGCTAACGTGCTAATGTGAAAGAGGCTGAGGAACATCTTGCATAGAAGACAATTCATTGTTTCACCTAATAAGATACAGCGTAATGATTTATTTCTAATCTCACTACTGCAATCTATGTTTGAATACATATCTATTTGTGGGAAGAAATATCCATCTGGGAGAAAGACACTGGAAACATGGAGGCTGATTGGAAAGATGGTTTAATGATGAACAGGAAGACCAGCGTTTATGGTTCTGGTCCAGCTGACAAAATGGAGTTGAAAGCGCTGGGTTTTTATACCTTCTTTGGGCTTTGCACTTGAGCTTCCTGTTCCTGTGCAAGAACATGTATTCCATTGGCTGTTGTCAGATTCTTGTGGGATCACGTAGGGCCGTTGTACGGGTCATAGCTGGCTCTATAGGCAAAAGAGGAAATGCAAATCCTAGGTGTTTGTCTGAGCTAATCTGGTCAGCCTCCGGCTTATTGTTTATCTGAGCTCCTAGGTGAAGTTTGGACTGCTCTGGGATGGTGCAATGAAGGAGCTTTTGTTCTGAAAGGGTGTTGGGCAATTCCTATTGTGGCTTAATGGCTTTCGTCTTGTTTTGGATGTTGATTGAGGAGGCTGCTTCTAATCCTACCATTCTGCCTTTGTTGAGACTTCGTTGCAGGGAGTTTCAAAATATCCTGTCTTGAATGGATTTCTGCCTGCAGTATTTGCTTTGTCTATGAATAGAGCTATCTAGATACGTCTTCTTCTTTCAATAAGCTCTTTATCTCTTAAATGTTGACATCTGCTGTGAGCTATTAAGGAAAGTGGGAGCTGCTTTCTGCCTCTAAAAAACATGTTTCTCCATTTCTCCCTTTGGTGAAATATAATATTCTGCCTCTTTTAATATTTCCAAAAATATTTCATTCTTCTACGAGGGGTAGGTGCTGACTTTCTACATATTCAAATATAAAACACAGCTCTCTGGCTCTGAGCACATACATACAGGTAGTCCTCGACTTACAACAGTTCATTTAGTGACCTTTCGAAGTTACTCCATCACGGAAAAAAGTGACTTATGACCATTTTTCATACTTATGACCATTGCAGCATCCCCATGGTCATCTGATTTACATTTGGATGCTTGACAACTGGTTCATATTTATGATGTCCCAGGGTCATGTAATCATCTTTTGCAAACTTCTGACAAGCAAAATCAATGGGAAGCCAGATTCACTCAACAACTATGTTAGTAATCGAACAACTGCAATAATTCACTTAACAAATGTGGCAAGAAAAGTCGTAAAATGGGACAAAACTCACTTAACAAATGTCTCACTTAGCAATGTAAATTCAAAGCTCAATTGTCATCATAAATTGAGGACAACCTGTAATATCTATTTGCCATTTTGCACTTCAGAGATTGCTGCTCTATGAGACCTGTTATATTCAGTCAAGCTTTTAGGAACTGAAGAAAAAAACAAATACAAAAGAATCTGGAAGTAAACAATAGAACCTGACATACTATGCTTTGCACGCCGCAAGTATATACGATTATTTAGTTGTTGACAACATGTCTCTGCAGAATGTTCATAAGTTTGTGCATATTTCTGAATGGGATAAAGGAGTTTCTTTTGTGATATTACTCCAGAAGCAAATAGGCAATACACTAGTTGGCAACAATTTCCTATTATATAATAGATTCTGAAGTTAAAAAAAAAACAATTTTCATAATGATAAGGGTTTTTTTATTATATATTCTAATTTCAGTGCTTTGGTATTTTCCACTTAAATACCGTCATTAATCCCTAATTACTTGAATCCAGAGTAATGGTTCATTGATCTATATGTAAAAATCTCATACAGTTTTCCAAAAGGTTAAAAGGTTGAAAGCTAGAGTTATGGATGCTTATTGTTCAATATATCGGAAGCTCACAACATTGGGGAAGAATAATAAACCAACAATGATAATAAATTAACACTCAGAATGCTGAAAAATTAAATGTATTTCCTAGTTTTTTTCTTCGAACATGAGCATAATTTAGCAGAACTCCAAAAATCTAGATGGTCACTTGCTGGATTTTTCTATATGAATTTGCTACGATATTTGTCCTGCAAACTACTGGGAGACCTGGAAAGTCAGTAGGCTAACAAGATAGATAAATGATAGACAGACAAACCGACAGACAGACATCAAATAAACATCAAGGCTAGATGGAAGACCACATGATTTGCATAGGTAAAGGTAAAGGTTCCCCTCGCACATATGTGCTAGTTGTTCCCGACTCTAGGGGGCGGTGCTCATCTCCGTTTCAAAGCTGAAGAGCCAGCACTGTCCGAAGATGTCTCCGTGGTCATGTGGCTGGCATGACTAAATGCCAAACGCGCATGGAACACTGTTACCTTCCCACCAAAGGTGGTCCCTATTTTTCTACTTGCATTTTTTACGTGCTTTCACACTGCTAGATTGACAGAAGCTGGGACAAGTAATAGGAGCGTACCCCGTTACAAGGCACTAGGGTTCAAACCGATGAACTGCCAACCTTTCAATTGACAAGCTCTGCATCTTAGCCACTGAGCCACCATATCCCCGTATGTGTGTGTATATGTATGTGAGTGAGTGTGTGTGTGTGTGTGTGTGTGTATACAGCTTTACAAGAATTTTTAATGGAAAAAATCCTAAATTGCTAAGTATTTTACTCTACTGATATCATTCTTGAAAGTAGGCCAATACATAAACTTTTGCATAAACAAATATCCACTATTGTTTCATGCAAAGTCTGATTACATATTTAAATATAAAATATTTTATCGCCCATTTTTAGAGAAGAATGTGTGAACTACATACACACAGACACCTGGCGTAAAGGTGCAGCACTTGAGATTAATAAAAGAAGCATGACGCTACTATCTCTTTGACTTTGATTGCACATCCACTTAAGAAGGAAATGGTTAAATGGTAAACTCACCCCACAGAGTACCACCCACAACTTCTGTCTCTTCCTATTAACAGCAAGGGCAGAGTTGCTTGCAAGTTATTACTGTGGTTTGAAAACCAGTTAAGTGGGTAGTCCAAATTTAGAATGACACTACATGAAGTATACTATAGTTTAAACCTGAACTGATGGACCACAACCATGGATACTTGCTCTGGTTTTCAATTAAGTCAATTGCAATATTAGTTACAATGGTTAGAATATCAAAATGGAATAAATCATTAACATCACCTCGTTATGGACATTCATTTCCTACATGTGTAAACACATTTGAAAACCACAAAGGTGATTTGCAGGTCATGTTACTTGGCTGTACAAAAGGGATAGTGATTGTTCTATACTGAATTCTAATAAAGCACATTTACTGCCTCATTTTATGGCTATACATGAACTGTATCTTTTATGCTGTAAGAGGTCATATTAAATATAGATCCGTGAAAGTATCTTAAGTATCTTTATCAAGTGTTAAATAGAAACTCGATTAATTTAGTTTTGAGTAAATACATATAGGACCAAGTTGCAAGAGAGGGAGGGAGGGAGCAGTATCATGTGCACTTGTGGTTTGTTTGTGTGGGCTTTTGTGGCAAAGTGAAAATGAATTTGTTCATTTAGGCTACCTCTATTTAATCTAAGCAGAATAATCCAAAGAATTCCATATAGTAGATTGGGGATGGACTTCATATCTGTTTAGGCTTAGCATCCTAGCCAGACAGCAAACAAAATCCTTTTTGCTCTGTTCCTCCACAAAATGGAAAACTACCCTTTTGTTTTCATTCAGTAATCCACAAAAGCTTTTCAAATGGCTCAAAACAGAAGTTGCAGCAGTTTGTTCTTTAAATCAATTCTCTTCTTAACCATCCACTAGATGTTCCAGTACGGAGAAAGAACAGTCCTTCTCCCTTCTAATTCAAAAATCCATACTGCCATTGCCCTTGCAAACTGCTAAACAAGCAGTATTGGCAATTCACTTGTGTTCAGTAATATATTTACTGCAAATCCCAATGGCTTGTCTCTTAATGCAGTTTTTTTCCTATTGTGTATGTTCTTGTCAATACACTGACTGGTCACCTTATTCCATAAGCTACTTTGACCACTTGTTTACACAAGGTATCAAAAGACTGAAAACAAGGCAGGGGACTTTCCTTGATTTTCTGTCCAACAATTTGTCACCAGTCCAAAAGCAGTATGCTACACAAGAGATCAGGCACCTCCTAACTGGAATCATTTTTAATCAGTTTAATTTGGGAGCTATTCTGGTTAACCTGGATAAAACTAAGATAATTATGCTATAGCCATGCTGACTAGCATATAATAACTATGTTCCAAACTGTGGTTTCAAGAAGCATATCCAACTACAACAATTTCCTCTTTTCAAAGAAAAATGTGTTTCATATCATTCAGTTTATTTGAAATTTTGTAAGGGGTACTAACAGGGGTATTGAAATTTTGTAAGGGCTATGAATATATAAAAGCTTCAAATACCGGTGACAAATTAATAGTGTAAAGGATTGTCTCATTGTGGTCTTATAGGCTAAAAGTTATACAAAATACTATGAAGAATTAAATATCTAAAAGGCAGGAATTTAAAATAACAGTGTGAAGAAAAATTAGAACTGAAAGAGTAGGATTGTATTTTTCCAACACTAGGCTTCTCTGACCTTTGGGGTGTGGGGCAATGACAAAATTCATTAGTGCTTAAATATGTTCACCTAATATCTTGATGACAGAAAATCAAGATACCGAGAAAGTCAGAAAGCAATAAGTGAAATACAAGCAGCCAAGCAAAAGGAAATCTATTTTTAAAAAGCCAATCTTTTGCTGAGATGGTAATTCTGGGTTTGAGAATATATTGCATCACAATTCAGAAAGATACCTTGATTTATGCTACTCCACACAAAACCATTTCCATGCATTAAAAAGGTAATACTTAAAATTCTATGTGCCTGACATTAACTTGCTGTAAAGAAGTTATTAGTTTCACAAATTCATTTGAGTTCCCATTTGCAATCTAAATTAATGAAGCCACATTAAAAAGTACATGGAGGAAGACTAGTCCAATATCATGATCATTCCTATTCAAAGAACTGTACAAAATCAAGAAAATCTCTGAATTGTCTGAAGCCATCTACCACCTATGATGTCACGAGCAACCATCAGGAGATACGGCTGTTGAACACAGACAGCTTTGTGAGTGGCTCCTTCAAAGAAAAGACTGGCACTGTTAGCACTATGCTCCATTTTTGAAGTTGTAATTATTTGGAAGCGAGAAGGCAGCAAGCCAAACAGAAAACCTCAGCAGGGCAAAGTAACAAGCTTGCCTGAAGGCAGGTCAGAGAGATCATAGCTGTCCCCTCAGAGGAGACAAAGGCCCACCTGTCACTTTTAGAATGGCAGGAACTCAGACACTGTAGTAGTTTATATAGTCTGTCTGTGGGCTCAGCAGTGATCAATCTTCATTTGGCTGACTGCCACTGAACTAAGGCTAACCTTACTCCTAAACAATTGGGGTTTTAACACACAAGAAGGTTTACTTTCTGGTTTACTCTGAAGGCCATCAGACAGGAATGATGAGAATGACACAGAGAAAACATTTCCCATGCAGCTACTAATATCCAAGAAACCCTGTATCTTGGCAGCAAATTTACCACAGTAATCATTGCTAACCCTAACTGCCATAATGAGTATTTTTAAAAATGAAACTCATAACCTTTAAGCAATTCCCTAGAAAGATCTGTATCAGGCCTAGACTGACTAACAGCATAGTTTTTGAAATGCAATTAGAGAAACAAAAGGAAGAAAGTACTATGATAAGCTAGCAAAAGGCTTAAAATCATATATACATAAGCAAAATATGCAATCTAAAGGGGAAAAAACACTTGCTATAATTGTTTGTCAGATCAAGGATTAATCTTACTACTGGTTAAATTAAAGCAATGCTTCATTTTCTGCACTACCCCAGGTTCTCTATTTTTGTCCTTAAAAAAAAGATGAATCCAGGGATCCCACAAGTGCTAAAGAATTCCCAGGACAAAACCATTGATAAGGAGAGTAGAGGAATTTTTTCCTACTCCCTTAGTCTTACCAAAGCAAAGATACTCTTGCAAGGCACTCAACTCTTGATGGCTATATTCACACAGTACTTTTGGAAAATAACAGAAGTGGTTTGCAAGTGGAATGCATTTTTAAAAACTAAGTGCTTTCAGAGCTTAGTTGTTTGCTTTCAGATGGTTTGTTGCCCAAGTAGTTAGTATTTCCAAGTGTTAGAAGGAAGTGGGGAAACCACACTCTCTTCTAGCACTAAATATGTTACCTAGTCAGGTAAGAAAACACCTGCAAGCAAATAAGGAATGAGACAACCATCAATAATATGATGCTCAGAGAGCATCAAGGACTCCATAGTTCAACCCTGACCTATAGATATTCTCTTCTATTGTTTTATTTTAACTTCCCAATCTATTCAAAAAGATTTGGAATTACAGCATTCTCTCATCCAAGAACTAACTAGGGCTGACCCCTTTTAGGCTGAGTTACATGTTGACACCTGTTCCAGCACATTTGTTTCATGCCTTAAATAATCCATTCCAAAGGATTGGAGAGGAACTTTTCCACACATAAGAGTTACTACAACGGAAGATCAGTGAAATTCGCTCTCCTCCTCGGTGGAGGAGAGCTACGAACAGATTTTCTACTGTATCAAAGGCCAAAGAAAATTGTGCATTAGGCAAACCAATAAATAATTGTGATAAGTAGAAAGTACTGATTTACAGGTAGAAGCTTTTTTTCTGAGATATTATGCTGGCCCTTAGCTCATTGCTCTAACAGGTCTAAATGCAATTTTTTTTAAAAAAAAAATTGCAATGTTTCTGGAAATCCTGCTAACATGGATAGCTAGCTCATTTTATTCTCCCAACAATCCTTTGAGGGAGGTGACATGACAATGATTGATCCAAAGCTATCCAGTAACTTTGAAGTTGAGTGGGGTATTGCCGAGTCCATTACGCTATATAAATGCAAATAACTAATGGCATATTAAATAAGAATAAAATAAAATAAGAGTAGAGAATCATTGTAATTTTACAAAAGATGGCCAGAATCCGAAATGTAATTTCCTGGATGCCATCCACTTTGCTTAAAGGCAAAAGACATGCAAAGAGGGAATAGAAAGAGCTTGCCTACAACAAATTATGTTCCTACCAAGCAGGTAGAAGCCTGTTCAACCAATGTTGATTTTCACTTTTGGAAAATACTGCCAACATGAAATAACAGCCATGGAAATAAGGACAAAATAATCCCACAGATTAATATGACTTTTTTCTTGTTGTTATTTTGCCACTGCAATTTCCTTTGCTAAAGTTTGGAGTGAAGGGGTCATAGGTCTCTGAAAGCATCTATTCATGTTTATAACATTAGATACATGCATCTGTGACATTACAATTGATGAAAAAAAAACTCCCATCACTACATTTTGTATTTTAAAAAAAGTCAGTTATGACGACTTTTATGTCTCCTGATGGTGCCTTGCTAAGCATTTGGTTATAAGCCATAAAACAGGAATAATTTCAGCCTGTCAGGAGTCTAGCTAATGCCCAGTTTCCCCCTAGAGAGAATTCCTGTCAAATGTAATGAGAGCTCTGAAGACCCTCTCTACAACATAATGAGCACTTAGGCCAGGCTGGTGATCAGCCAGCAAAAAGCATCAATTGGAGCCTAGCTACTCCCTGGGGGATACACATCAACAGTTTTAATAAGAATTATGATTACTCTCCAGCAAATGCCTAAGAACATACTGTTCATGTTTAAATCATGAAATTCTCACATACACACATGCTTTTTTCCAAGATGAATTCATTTTCTTTTTTCAACAACATTGTTAAGATAGAGAAATAATTAACTATGTCGTACATGAAAAGTATATGGTAAAATCATTGCTACTTCTGTTGTATACTATATAAAAAAATAGCAAATTTTTACTAAATATAAATATTATTTTGGCAATTTCCTTTTACAGAAATAATATAGACAATGCTTATTGTATCTGAAAATGTTATTTATAAATTTCATATTCAGACTAAATAAAATTTGGTACATGAATGCACAGACTAAAATAACACTCTCAGTTCCAAAGCTCTTTCAGTTTTGTTTGTTTAATCTTTAAATAAATCCAGTTCTCAACTTCAGTTTCCAATTTACACATTTGGTTTGCTGTTAAAGAAGAAATTTTTAAAGCTAGTCACAATGTTGGACAAAAGTATGACCAATTAAGCTCATAAAAACCTGTGATCTGGAACAGGCTATTAGTAAGTTTTAAGCAAATGGCAGCCTACACATTTTCAGGGGAGGGGGAATAGAAAAACATCAGTTTTTAATGCAATGTAATAGTACTATTTTCAAAGCAAAGAGAAAATTATGAAAGGAAAAATGAGAATTCTTAATACCCAAATTTCAACAATTTAGTTAAGGCTTGAAAGCTGCCATTAACTTACGTGACCAAATGTTTAATATGTAAATGTCAAACGCACTACCTATACATCTAAAAAGCATCTACTTTTGAGAGAATCTGTAATTCTGGATTACCAAAGGTTCTTGCATCTGATGGATTTTACACATACTCCCCCCAAATCAAAGAGCTCAGAATTACAAAAGCAGAATTCAGCATTCAAGCACACTTGCTTAATGGGAGCCTTTGAATACACTGAAGATGTGAAACCTGAACGAATCAATTTCTTCACTTTGCCTTAGCTGGTCAGCCATGCTCCTTAATTTAATGAAACAAGAGTTTCAGATGAAATAGCACATATACATCAAGAAAGAATTGTATTGTTGCACTTTGAAATGTATCCAACTGTGCAACTTCATCTAATGATAATTTTTTTTAAGAGGCCATCGATTTCTGAAAGACTTATTGTACCAGCATCTTGATGAAAAAGTAGATGTCAGCATATCTACAGAATATTTACACCCTGCCATTAATGCTTTCTTTGGCAGACAATAACTACTCAATTGAAGGTCCTTTGGGCTGAGCAATCATTTAGCTTTCTTTCTCTTATGAGGTCCTTAGTGCCTTGTTCCAGTTCAATACTCTTTTTATTCACCATTATAGTAGCCATAAGTGTGAATTTTATGGGAACTTGCAAACTCAGTCATAAGGAATGCTTTCCAAGTCACTAATCTTTTCATGCTTTTTAAATGGCTTGGATTTGAGCAACCATCAACATATGCTGCCTAGACATAAAAAATACTGGTTAGGCAAATTCAAGGAGGTGCCGACCCCAAATTTCCTTCTAGAAAACTATTTCCTTGAAAATATTTAATTTTAAGCATCTCTCTTATATAATGGCAAAGGCCGAGATAGTATTTAATACTAAATACTAAATGGATACTAAATGGAAATTTATAGGGAAATTTTCTGTATAATTCTCCAACCATTTACATATTCATGTAATGCAATTTTGTATTAACACAGAATTCAATAACAATTTCTTACCTGTTTGTGCATTTCAATATTTAATCCGTATGACATTTCATAATACTGTGAACAAAGCAGAGAAAAGTTTATTTAAAACAGAGATAACACACAAACAGCGTTCTATCATGCCCAGAATTTTCATTTTCTCTTGTTCCAAACAAGCAGAAGTAAACCAATATATTAAAACTGTGGTAAAGCTTATTTTAATGAACAACAGTAAATATCCTAAAATATATTCATCAATGGAGCAAGCTGCTAAGGGAGATCCTGAGTCTTTTACTGGAGGAAGTTAAACAGAAGCTGGACTACCAGATGTCAGGGATACTGTGGTGGGTCCTGTCCTTACCAGGGGTCTAACTTAGACTATTTTTCATGTTTTCTTCCAACTCTGATTTTACATTTTAATAAAGTACATAAACAAGATTGTACTTACCATAACGTAGTGCCTTTGCATTTCTGTCTTTTCACTTGCAAGCTTCTCACATTCCAACTTAAGGCTACAAAGATAAAGGTGTGTATTTGCTTTAAATATATGAATTTAAGATATGATTTTTATTTACATTCTGAAAAGATGCTTGTTATGGAAACTGTTCTGGGGTCTCAAAGTAGAAATACAGACCCACTTTAATAGATGACAACATTTGAATGTGCGGCAGAAATCAAACAGATAAAAGCGTTCCTACGTAATATAGAAATAATTTAATATAGTGGGAAAATGTTTTTAAAGAGGTACTAACATAGAATTCCAGCATTCCTTTGAAAGATTCAGAAAATACATTTCTATAGAAATCCATGTGAATTATTAGCAAATAATACTTCAGTTTGCATTTTCCCAAAATCAATTTTTCAAATATAACCAAACTAAATAGCTTTTGCCCATCATGTAAACTACTTGGTGATAATGCAGCACTGTAATTTATAGTAGTTTACATAAACTTTTAATTAGACCCAAACATAATTTATAGCTTTCAGTTGAAGTAAAATAACTTAAATCAAGCTGCCAAGCTTCAAATTCATTTACAAATTATTTCCAATGGAAATTTACTTCTAGAATTGGGATTGTAATTCTATTAACTAAAAATAAAAGCCCGAAGGTCATCAAGCCAAATCCTTTAGATAATTAAAGCCTTTCAGTTTTACTGCTATGATTAAAGGGTATTTGTAGGTGTGTACCATAATTCCTGCTCTCTCTCACACTATTGTAAAAACTTTACTGTTTGAATACTACTTATTTGAACAGGCTTGATCTTTGCAGTTAAGACTGTGTACACAGTGTGCTTGAGCTATATAACAGCTGAGCTCAGTTTTATATATGTATGTTTGTTTGTTCAAACCAAACCAAGATAATATACTAACCGTCTGGCCCTGGAACATGTTTACTTTAAAGATGTGTTCCTCAGATTTTTATTAGGCATGTATTTTACTAACATGTACGTACAAGTTAATGTTTCAGTAAATAACCCTAACTTGATTTCTTGTTTGCAAATTGTGCTTTTGAAAACTTTGCTGAACTTTTATGCATGCTATCTTGGGAATATTTTTCACTAAACTAAATAAAACATAATTCTAAGTAGGCCACACACACAGGATCAAACAATGGCCAAAATAAGCATGCAAACACTTTATGTTGTAAAAATGTTTTACTTAGCATGCTCTATTCTCTCAGGAGCTGTGGTGACACAGTTAAATAAGGTTTTTTTATTTTATTTTATTTTATTTTCATTGGCATGCTGGAATATGAAGACAGGAACCCTGGTTGACCAAATGTCAACTCAGTCTCTTAAAACTTTCCAAAGCAAATATTGACAGTTCCTGTAAAGCTCTGAAAGCACATAGGAAGATGGAGGTAGCAAGAGAGCAGCTCATACACCTAAACTGTATTAACCTAACACAAATAAAAACAATAGCCGGATCCACCAGCCTGCTTGCACACTCACCTTCAGTGAGTGAGTGACAGACTTTTCACTGCCTCCTCACGCCACCACCTGGGCATAACTACTAAGTACATTTGGAAGAAGCAAAACACACCCTATATATACTAAGGAGCACATTATGGAGCCTTGAAAATCTCAGCCCAGAAGAAACCTTCCTCCTTTCCCCAAGCGCAATTCGGGGCGGGGAAGGTGATGCCTTTCTAAGCTGACCAGAGCCATTCTCACCTGTGATACTGAGCTTGGAGAAACTGGAACTCCTCTTTGATTCGGTCTAGAGACTCCGGGATTGTGAACTTGAAGGGCTGTCCTGCAGCTTGGTGTGGCGTCTGAAGAGGAAGGAAGGAAAGAAAGGAGGAAGGGGGCACGGGAAGAAAAGGAAGAGGGGGTTGTGAGGAAACTGTTGAGGCGGTAGGCGAAGTTGCAGCCACTGCTACCGAGGGAACAATGCCACCTGGCTCAGAAAGAGCACGTGGCAAGGGCAAAGGCGGAATCCCCCCCACCGAAACCGCCTTTGTAGGGATGCCCCATCCAGAACTCGCTGCTATAGTCTTCATTTAAAAAGCACCGCACCGCACCGCCACGCCACTGGCGGGCAAGAGAGCGCTCCCTCCAACCTCCTCTTCCTTCCAGGAAATGGCAGCAGCGGTGTCTCGCATTCGGGCTTTGAGGGGAAAGTACCCGCCTCTCTTCGACTTTACAGGCTGGGTCCTGAACCAGGGAAAAGGGGAGCGAAGCGGCCCCCGCCAGGGCTACGAGTAAACAAAAGAGGAAGCCGCACGCGCCGCCGCTCCCCCCCCACTCCTCCTCCCAGCCCGCCGGTCGCTTCCCCCACAAAAAGCCAAGCGAGGCTTTTCAAACCAACCCCGACCAGGCCAGCTGACGAGGCAGAAGTTTCCCAGGCCTTTCCTCGCCCG
>JANHZT010008280.1:228171-244149 GCA_032468215.1 Stegonotus admiraltiensis | reverse complement strand
CCAGCCATACTGGCTGGGAAATTCTGGGAGTTGAAGTCCACAAGTCTTAAAGTTGCTAAGGTTGGACATCCCTGATTGAGAGTGACCTTTTAACATAAATTAAAAGTTACTAGTTCTAGTACTATACAAAGTTTGCCATCACAAAGCTTGAAATCTCGCCCTTGATGGTTTTGTGGTGTTTGGATGTAATCTAATAGAGAACGTAATGTGAGTTTTAAGTTACTGAGTTTAATATAGTGTTTCCAGCATCATCATACCTGCAGGCCCAGTGATACTTTTGATGGTTTTCTTCAGGTCCTTACTTAAAGTCTCTATTGTTCATCCATATTATTTATTTCCCTTCCATTTTATCCTTACACTAATCTGTAAAGTAGATTAGACTGCCTAGCATTATCCAACAAGTGGTCAGCTCTGTACATCCACATTCTGCAAGTCCCTATGCAAAATATTGGCATCATTTTAGGTATATGAGTCTCACATCACTTTATCTCAGACTGGAGGACAGTTCTAGAGTTCTGGAGTATGCTATAATGTACAGGTATTCCTCGATTTAACAACAGTTACGGGAAGACTGACTGTCATTTTGGTGGTTTAGCAACTGTTCAGTGTTCAGATGGCATTGAAAAAAGTGACAATTGGTCCTCCTGTAACCGTTGCAGCATCCCCATGGACCCATGATCAAACTTTGGGTGCTTGGCATATATTTATGACACTTTCAGCATCCAGGGGTATCAGGGATGGGTTCTACTTACCTTTACTACCAGTTTGCAATGGGACCGCGCACGTGCGCTTCTGCACATGTGCTGATCACCCATGATGACATTGTGGCGGGTGGGTGGAGCCTCCCGCTGGTTTTACTACCGGTTCTATAGAGCTGGACAGAACCAGGAGCAACCCACCACTCTGGGTATGTGATAGACATTTGCAGTCTTCCCAACTGGCTCTGCCCCATGCTTAGTGACCATGTGATTCACTCAACCACCATGGCAAAAAGGTCTTAAAACTGGACACAATTCACTTAACTGCCTCATTTAGCGATGAAAGTTCTGGTCTGAATTGTGATTGTAAGTCAAGAACTACTTATAGTTCAAAAATTGGAGTTCTAGAAATAATTTTAAAAAACCCTCTCAACTCTGAGGTTCCCACCCACTAATATCTAATACAAAGGTTGAATGGATAGATAATCAATTACTAAACCAAACAGCTTCATAAAAGCTGCCCTTGTTCATAGGAATGTGTGACTAACTCTAGGATATTTGTTTAGGCTTTTTTTGTGATATTGGTAGTGGTCAGTGGTGTGCTGCTAAATGTTTAAGAACCAGCTTTGCTAGCTCCATTGCTGCAGCTTGCAAACTTCTAGAAAATTTAACAATCAACACTGGCAAGTCAGTGCAAGCCAGTTCTAGCACACCAGAGGTGGTGGTAGTGAGTATTACTTGTTTATCTGCTTGACTTTTTGTTTAAACCATATATAACAGTTCTAGATTCTTTTATGCTCTTGGCTATTCTGAAGAGCAGACCGAGATGAAGGAGGAATAAATAAGGCAACACAGTCCCTAGAAATAACTGTTATAGAAAGCCAAACGGTAGCATTCCTTAAGAATCTTTCTCCATTCCTATTATAAAGTACTCTGTTAGGTCATCCATTGGAGAAAATGCTTTCTAAATACAGCCCAATGTTTTAAAATTGAAAAGAACAAACAAAAATCAGTAGCAGAGTTGGTGAGTATTTAAAACATAAATCCAAAGGATGTCTTCTGGTTTCACACAATAGAGTTAAATTAAAGATTTCAGGAAACCAACTGAATGAAACTGGGAGCAAAACTGGAATTAAACTGAAGAAAAATGACCAGGTTTTAAGAAGATGACACATTTACTGGCCAGTGTGCTATTTTATATATATGTATATATATATATATATATATTTATTTATATATATAAAAAGACCAATAATTTCTTTGTTGAGGCACAGATCAAAAGAACCTGCATATGTTTTCATTTTGTTCTAAGCCAAACTGGAAAATTGCATCCAGATGTTTAATAGGCATTCTGTTGGGGGTGGGGGTTTCTTTCTTCCTCTCGAACTCCCTCCCTTTCTCCTTTTCTCTTTGCATTGATTAGGTATGTTGCTGTTGTTTACTTACAAGTGTATGTGGATTGTTAGCTAATACAAAAAACATTTGTGAGGAGTTGCTAATTAGGCATGTGAAAGCCCTCCATGCTTGTGAGCAATTTATACCCTGGACTAAAAGAAGAAGTTGTAACGCCTGAGAAGTTGCTTTGCTTTCTGTTACCGGGGAAATGTTTTCCAGCCTTTCTTTGCCTACAGAGATTAATACTTGATCCTAATAGGTTGAAGTGAAAATAAATTAGACCACACATACCGAGAGAGAAAAAAAGTCCTTTTAGCAATAATATAAAAAGATAACATGCTCTTTGCATGGCAAAGAAAATGTGGCAAATATGGTAAACTTTGAACCATAATATTATCACACTCTCATAATTTTTGGAGCATACTTCAGAGACAGATGGAGAAGTCATTTAAGATAAATTAGTGCACTTGAATTCGTTACAGCAGTGCTTATAATTAAACCAGCTCTTTTAAAACTTCAGTACCTTTGCAGGGTACTTAAAAGACCGAAAAGCATTTATTATTGGAAGTGATTTTACAGATCGAAGGAAAGGAAGACTGAGATTTACAGAGAATCTGGAAATAAAGTTGGTGTTAACTATTTTCAGAGTGCCTCTCATACCACACAAATATTTGCTGTAATAAAGCAAGTTTTAATGCCGGAAAATAAAAATAATCCGAGAAAGTTGACAAGACATAATAATTTTGTAAAAGAGATTATTTTATAACCTGTGGCACTAAACTGATAACCTTTTATTGTGTCATGTCTAGGCTGCTTGACATGATAAATCACTTGTAATAATAAAGGGCACCTGTCAATAGAGGTTTCTTTCCCCCACCCACCCCACCCGTGGCTTCCTATTCATGTCAAACATACAACATTTACTTTCTTATGCCACGAACATTTGTCTTATTTCCTCCCCTTTTTAATTCTGATTTTATGCCTAATATCCAGCCTGGCAGAACAGCTGCACAATTGGAAAGCATGCACATTATTATGCAATATGTTTAACATTATTTACTATTTTAACATTATTTATTATTATTTAAAGGTAAACAAAAATGAATGGGATAGTAATATCCTGAGAGACAGACATAAAATTAGGAACAGTCTTGATAGATTAGAAAAAAATAACAAAAAAAATAAAATAAAAGCGGTCTCTTTGGAGAGTTAGATGGATAGCATATAAATTTAATAAATAAAAAAAATAAAATTGGTCTAACAGTATCAGAATGAAGAGCATGAAGAATTTTTAGTTTAGCAAGGCAGCCTATAGTAATAGTAGTAATTGATGTAGGATTGGAGAGAAACTTGGCTTCTGGTGAGGATTCATGGCGAATTAAACAAAAGAATGGAGATGGCATTCATATTGCAGTGGAGGTTAGCAACCAGACAGTGAAGTCTGGCTCATGCAATCTCTCTGGGAAAAGGAAAGATTATGAGATTCCCCACTTTACTCCACACAGCTATTCCTCATGAACAGATTGTAGGAACTGAGGTTTTTGCAGTAAATTCGTAAGTTGAATGTCTGGAAGCTGAGGGATTTCCATCAAGCTCACAGCCATAATGCAGCTTATAGACATATAAGGTTCACATGAGTCTCATTCCTTGAGCACATTGAAATGTAACTAATGTACAGTTAAAGAGGGTTTTTGAGCAGCAGCATAAGAATATTCCACTTGGAGAGTTAACGTTCTTTTTTGGACTACAAAGGAAAGAAAATGTTTTAAAGATTTAAAAACTTTCAGCAATTGCTTAACATGGAGCTAATGCAAGAAAGTTTAAAGATAAAGGGGATAGTTATTTTTCAAAATTATTTTCGGTGAAAAGACTTTTGAACAAATTGGAATTAAAATATATTAATGAAACCAGGACTTCATGGAAATGGTTTACATTAAAGAGTGCAGATATTTGATAGATTTTACAAAACAAAAGATAAAAGGTAATTTGAGCCAGAATGATACTGACTGTAACCATGGAGATGCTGACTCAAACTATGGAGTGCTGTTTGAGAGGAAAGTATTAAGGGCTCAGGAAAATGAAATTAAAAATGTGGGAAGTTTGCATTTTCTCTTTGTCTTGTTCAGACTTTTTCATTTTTAGAATATAATATTGTAATGGCAACAACCAGAAAAACAAAAGCAGAAAAATAGTAAAGGAGGGGATCACTAGAATGCCATGCAAAGAGAGGAAATCTTTGATTTGCTTCAGAAAAAAATTGAGCAGCAGGCTAGTAATTTAGTTGAATCACTTGATACTAAATTGACTAAATCACCTGATACTAAGTTGCCAGCTTTTAAAAAAATGATTGAAAAGGTGAAAGAGAAGATGAAAGAAGAAGTTAAGAACATGGAAATCTGTGTAAAATAAGTGTCTGTCTGGAAAAGTAAAACAAATTACCGTATTTTTCAGACTATAAGACGCTCCAAAGTATAAGACGCATCTAGCTTTTAGGGAGGAAAATAAGGAAAATGATGTTGATAAGGTATTTAGAATAAATACAGGATTTGCAAGAATAAGGCATGCTACAATCAATGTTTTAATATATTTTATCAGGAATAAAACAAGGGTTACAGTTGCAGCAACATTTTAATTTAAGACTGAAGATTGATAGTATAGATGTAATTCTTCTTAAATAAATTTAAGAACCTTGTCAATGATTAGAACCTTCTGAAAGAGAAAAGAGTTTTTGACTGAGAATTTAAAGCAGAAAAAGTTTCCATTTTGATGGTACAAATTGAAACGCATGATTTATACTTTTAAACAGCAGATGTTTTGATTAAATTCTATTCAGAAAGTGAGAATTTTCTAGAAACATAAAGAGGAATTAGAAAAGATTTGAATGGAGGTATCAGACTACACAAAACCTACAATAGGTTCAATAGGAAACTGAAATAAATGATAGTGTATTAAGTTCTAGAGGCATCACTTTTTAAAAAAATGTTGGTTTGTTTGTGGATTACAAATTCTTAATGCAGAATGTAAGTAGAAAACGAGCTTCTCAAAAAAGAAAAAATATTTTTTCTGAAAAAAATGAAAACAAGATATAAGAGTCATATTAGCACTGAGTAGAAAAAACTGATAAGCTTATAAATAGCATCTTTCAAATTTTTACTTTTTTTTTAATTTTAAGAGACTGGACAGCCATTTATCTGCAATAGTATAGGCTCTCCTGCTTGAGCAAGGGCCTAGACTAAAAGATCTCCAAGGTCCTTTCCAACTCAACTCTACTCTAAATACATAAAAAACCTCAAATAGAAAAAGTTTAACACCTGTTGTTTAACTCACTGGAGTGTAGAACACAAAATAATACATAAATGTGATAATGATCCTCCTAACAGTAAGAGTGGTTGGCCAATGAAACCAGTTACCCTGAATGTGTAGGCTGACAACCTGCTAGGGGTGGTTTAATTTGGCTTACCACACAAGGAAATTGGACTTGATAATCTAAATTATCTTTTTCAACTCTAGGATTTTATGATTCATTTAGTCTAGTCAACAGAAGGCTCATGAAGAACAGCCAGTGACCATAAACTTGGTATCAGGGTGGACCTTCATGAGCATTTGCCAGATCTCATGAGCTGATGCTCTCCTGCTGACATCAGTTCTTTCTTCTTTCTTTGTTTGCCTATTCTTTTTAAAATATATGCCGATACGTGAGAGGCCAACCTCCTTACATTCTTTTGAACTGAGGGTATCACTTGGCTTTTGAATAGTATGTCATGGGCGCCTGCTAAAAAGGGGACAGGACTAGATCAAGCATCTGATTTGAGTAAATTTGAATTGAATCTGATTACTTTCCAAGTAATTATGCCCTTCCCCAGTCTCTCTTACACACACCCATTGGGTGGTCAACTTAGACAAGCTCTTGGGTCTGTACTCTAGACATCAAAGCCTGAGGTTAGCATAGATCCTGAATCATGCATTCACTTGCCACCTAAATATATAAATTCAAATGAAACTTTTTTTTAATGAGAGGAATGAAACATATACTGCTTAACATTTTGCCTGCAAATTTTCTTGAGAAAAAAATCCAGCTTCTCCAGTGCTACAATCATGCTTCAATTTAAATTCAACCAGTTTCATTTAATCCAGGAGAACAGGGGTCCCCGATCCCCGCGCCATGGCCCACTACCAAGCCATTGCCTATTTGTAACTGGGATGTTTGAGCAGTGGGCAGCACACGTGCTCACACATATTTAGTACAACCTGCACAAGTTGAGCTGTATGTGCACGTGTGCATGCACTGGTCCACCGCTCATGCAAGTTGAGCTACACACATGCATGCCAGCCTGCCACTCATGTGGCCCAGTTCCTCTCTCTCTCCTAGCTGGGCTGCCAAGCTGCAATGGTTAGTGACTGCTACACTAGAATAAAACATCTTATATGATCCAAGGTAGAATTGAGTGTCATCAATGTACTGATATCATACCCGAAATCAACAGACAACCTACCACAATGATTTCATCAAAACGTTTAACTCTGGGGAGAGAATCAAGTGCTGAGGGAGCTATCACAGGACTGACCTGTCTTCCCGTACAACCATGAAAGAAATTACAAAACCATCACAGAAACAGTTTTCCAGTCTTCAACCCTCATAGGTGGTCCAAAATGACACCATGGTCAGATGTAGCAAAGTCTTCTGAGAGATATAAAAGGACCAGGAGGGATGCAGTATCTCCATCCTGTTCACAAGGGACTTAAAACATGCCAGCTTTTTCTGATCTTATGGGAAGCCTTTGTTTACTGGTGATAACCTGAATCTTTAATGAGGAGTTCATGGATAACCAGTGCAATTTGGATAGCAGAGATTCTGAGCTCAGCCTAAAGCTGCTGCACGTTACAAATATCCTTAGGGACAATTCCATTGCAATAGTCCATGTACAAGGTGACCATGAAAAAGACTTGATCCAAGAAAGGGATCATTTCATACACCAAATGAATCTGAGTAAAGACCATCCTGGCCCAGCTGCCAGCTCCTTTCTAACAGGAGCTTTGAGTATTACCCCTAAAACTGTTCACCAGTTCTGCCTAGGAAAGTGCCACCTCATCTAGAATCTATCATGGAAAATCACCAAGATCAAAAGAACCATGAACCTGGTCACTCAGGTCATTGAACATGGTCACTCAGTCTTGTCAGGGTTAAATTTGTTCATTCCCATCCAGATCTGAACAGCCTCCAGGCAATGGAACATGACCTCAACATTATTACTTGTCAACCAGGGATCCAGAAATACAACTGAGTATCATTATTATATCTGACCCAATGTCAAAGAATGACCTCATCCAGTAGTTTCAGTAGATTTTAAACAGGAGAAGCAAGCCCATCAAGTTCTGAGGCATCCTGTAAACCAAGAGCTTTGGCTTCAACTCCTTGTCACCTGTCAACACTGATTGAAACAGGTTATGGAGAAAAACCATGCTTCCCATGGTCCAGAAAAGTACCATGACCAATTATATCAAATCTGCTGAGATCAAAAAGAACTAGGGATAGCCACACCACACCCTTCTGACTCTACCAAGAGTCATCAACAAATATGATCAATGCTGTCTCCATACTGTGTCTCAGCCTGAAACCTGACTGAAGTGGGTCAATCCATTTTCTCCAGGTCTTTTGAGACAATCTCCTTTACAATCTTACCCAAAAAGAAAAGGTGAAATATTGGATATGTCCATAACCATTATATTTAGTGATGCCTTCTTGAACAGGTAGAATTACTCCTTTCCATGGATGAATTCACTATCTTGTTCATCCAACCACATGTCAATTTTCAGGTGGCTCTAACCGACCAGGAGGAATTTCAGTCTAATAAACAGGTGGCTGGACTAATGGTAAAGAGAATTCTGCCCACTTCCTCAGAAATTACAGGATCAAACTGTGGTGAGGGAGGAAATCCTTTGCCACTCATTACCCTAAATTGATACATCCTGTTCATCATGTTTGAAAGTTAAATGTGGCAAAAGATTTCCTCCCTCATCCCTAACCTTCTCCTTATAGTCCCTCAGCCAAATAAGGTCATCTGTGTGCACAGTTGTCCAAGTCTGAACAGAACTTAATTTCTTCTCACATTCTCTTCTCACATTCCTGAGTCTTTTTTCATGGTGTAGAACCTTGAGCTATTACAGCCCAGGGTTATTGCTTCTGCTTTTAATAATGAAGAAGGCAATTACCATCTGCATTTCACATATCGTGATGTCTACCCTGGGTAGATTAATGTAATCCTTTTATACACAAACAAAATTTACAATAATGCTTTCAATTATCTACATGCACATTTACTTTATGGAGAAGAAGTTGTCACATTTTAATATGCTGCTGATGAGCACTCAACATATAATTACCATGGGTGTGGCCCAAGAATCCGAATGGTACAGATCAAAAGAAGATTGAAATTTTCATTTACTGCCTCTCATTGCAGATGTCAGCACACATCTTTTATGAAGCAAATTTAGAAAATGAATCACAAACATGTTTCAGATGAACCAATTCAGCCACCGCCAGGTAGGTCTAGAGATCAAAGGCCTTAAGATTATGGGAAAGATCATTAAAAGAAACATTATTTAAAAACCACCATAATCCTAGAACACAGTCTTCCCGGTGAAAGGCATCTATCTGACCTGGTGTAGCATGTTGACTTACACTGGCAATAGTTCCTAGAGTGCCATCATTCACCTGCTCCTTTCTTAAGCGGAAATGTCATGGAGCATAGAAAAAGTATATGTTGTATTATTAAACTATGTTAGATGCTCACTTTTGTCTTAATGATACTAGACATACTACATGAAAATAGTTTACATTTTAAGCTGCATGGGAACAATACGAAATATAAGTATGAGAAGTACTGATGTTGGTTTTATTGATAAATCCCAAAACCAATACATAATCAAAAGCTAATAGAAAGGGGTTTTTTTTCACTAGTAATCTTACATGTTCTTTTTCATGAAAAGACCACTTCTGAAAATTAGGCTCAGGCTGTAATTCAAAGTATACTCACAAGGGTGTAAGATCCATTAGGCAAGTAGAATCTATTTTTGTGTAGGACTTTACTAAGGGTTTCCACGAAGCAGTAAACTTTAAAAAAATAAGCCTGTAAAATTGACTGTGACTCACTTAACAACCGCCTTACTTAGTAAAGGAAATTCTGGAGTATTCTGAATTCAGAATGTAGGATTCTGAAATACTAAATTCTTAGTAAAGGAAAGGAAATCCCAATTGTGGTCGTAAGTTGAAGACTACCTGTATTCATATTTTAGATAATCAGTTTTCTGTGGTGGTGCAGTGGGGAGCTGTGGTTAGAATGCAGTATTGCAGGGCTAACTCTGTCCTCAGCCAGCAGTTCAATTCTCACCAGCTCAAGGTTGACTCAGCATTCCATCTTTCCAAGGTCATTAAAATGAATGCCCAGATTGTTGGGGGCAATATGCTGACATTTGTAAACCAGTCAGAGAGTGCTGTAAACCACTATGGAGCAGTATATAAGTCTAAGTGCTATTGCTATTAGAACTGCCATAATAGAGTGTTCCACAGACATACTGTAAATACACATAAATGACAAAATATTCAGGCTATCTGCATGATTCCTGCATATATGTATTCATGTGTTCTTGTTTCATGAAATAATGTTTGGCTAGAAATAACATTTTGGAGCCAGGGTCAGTATGAAGATTTTAAGCTAGGCTATATCCAGAACGAGACAATTGAATTTAAAATGTACTGATACATGACACAATTGTAGTAATAATACTGTACTGCATGAGATAGGCCAACAGCCCTGGCCTGCCAAGTAATTTTGCTAACTGAAACTGAGTTAAAATATTACTCCATCAGATTTGGATCAACTAATCTGCCCTATTCAAGCATTAATTCTGCCTTCATCTGTCCCCTCTAATCAGGCTGCTGTCTAAAACAAGCTAATCTGCACAAGCATTTTATCCCATAATTATGATCTCTGACATAATCAGAAACTACATATGGCATATATTGTATTTTCCTTCAATATTTTATATTTCCCAGAATCTTTTTATGATGGCTCTGGTGAACCACCGCTGGCCTTCTGCATTACTAATTCAAACGTAGCATTATAGCTGTTACTTATTCAAATGGTTTTAAAGATCATCTGTCAGGATGGGTGGTAAGATACAGATTACCTGAAAGTGAATTTACGATTGCTAGAACATCTTTTGAATGCCACAGAAATTGTGATCTGATGAAAGAGAAACTAAGCAGCAAAAAAGAAGCAAAGAAAATATGTTACCTAGCAGAACTAGGAGCAAACATGGGTTAATTTACAAAAATAAGATTGGCATTCTAATGCAGGCATCGGGTTAATGGATGAATTTCTGGCAGAAAATTAATGATTTATCCTAAAAAAAATTGTTCACTGTGCTACAGAAAAGACCTAAACATTAAGAGACAGCTGACTTTAAATAAACCAAATACGGCAGCAATTGAAATCTACAAATGCAATATTATACAGATAATCCCCTTTCAGTGACTACAACTGTGACCATCAACTCAGTTGTTAAGTCACTAAGTGAAACCCTGGTTATGCTTATGATCTTACTTCAGCTTTCCTTTGCTTTATAAACCTGCAAAGATAAATGCGAAGATTGGTCACAAAGGTATTTTTTCATCACCATTGTAACTGTAAATGGACATTAAATGAGGCAGACACTAAATGAAGACTACCAATGTAGGTATGCAATGTTTAAGAAAAGTCACATGACTTTTCTGAGGTATTACATTTCCTCCATTTACCATAATAGTTACTGGAGTGTGCACTCAGATCCCTTGATGAAGTGTTGAATTTATTATATATACGATCTTACTGAGTAGTAGTTGGATTTGAAAGATATACCAGCTGCACAGTACTTTTAATTTTAAAAAGTTATAGGTAGGTTCTGAATAGGCTAGGAATATGAGTGCTATGTAAGTTTATTTGTGCAATCTTATATCTATTCTTAAAGAAGTCATATTGAATTCAGTGAAGTTCACTTCTAGGTCAGGTTTTCAGAATTAATTATCACCGAAGTAGCTTCTGTATTTTAAAAATAAAACTATAAAGACACATTTTTTGTTTGTGCTTCAAAAAATAAATACGAGCTCATTTTTATTTGCATTTTAAACAGTCTATGAATTTAGGCAGTGGCCTACTTTGAAAAAAATGAGTGGGTTAGAATTCATACCTGAAAAACATAATGAGGAAGCTACAATTCTTGTAATTGGCCCCTGTTAATTAGGAAATTATTTTTTTTCTAATGAAGGAAAAGGAAGAACTTGAAGCAAGCATTATTTTTTAGCTGAAGTACCTTTATTTCAGTCCAACAGAATAAAGTATACAAAATAAAAAATAAAAAATATGAGAACCTATTTTGCGTTGAGCTTAATCCGGAACACTCCAGTATAGTAGAATATAACCATTTCAACCATAGGAAACAATTGTATTTTATTATGAAGTACCTACTCCCATATTTTGTACCTTAGGTTTATTAAATTAGCAGGGAGGGGCAGTCCATACTGACTGGTTGTTATTTATGTCAGATGGAAAAGGGATTTTTTTTTAAAGAAAACTTTAAAGAAACTTTGATAGAAGCAATGGAAGCAATTTTTGGCTAGGGACTTAAGCAGGATTTAAGCTGGATATACTAATTGTAGAAGAACATGAGAAGATTACTATGTGCACTCATTGTTTAACACCAGCCATATCTCAGCAGGGAAAAATGGATGGGTCTACACAGCAAAGCAGGAGAGAGGAAGACATCTCTTTGGCTTCTTCACAACGTAATATTCCTTCTGCCTGTCAACTGCTTTTCAAGATGTCCATGGATTTTATTGAGATACAAAATGCAAAGAAAAATAATGGGAAAATAGGGGACAAAAAAAAGGAAGAAGAAAAAGTGTAGGGTAATAGAAAGAAGGAAAAGAAAAGCTTTTGACTGCTATCTCTTTTTAGTGCAGTAGAATAAAATAATAACACACAACCTTAAGTTTTTACTTTTACATAGTAATATATGCTAGCCATTTCTATAACTACAAGCCTATCTAATCTGCAAAGCACAAAATCAAAGTTTCATTTTTTTTCCCACCCCGGGCACAAAGTCCAGAAGTGGTTTCTAGATCTAGTGCTCTTTTAGAATAACATTAAACCTGTGTTGCAAAGCAACTGAATTATCAGCTGACAATCAGTCTCCCTTTCACTGCAGCTATGCAACATACCTATGTCAAACCAAAGGAAGTTTCTCAAATAGCTAAATCTGCTGATCTAGCCATCTGCCAAAACTAATCTTTTACCTCAGTCTCAGTGCCAACTGATCTTATAGAGAGGATTATTGGCTGATATTTGGAAGTGGAGAAGAGAGGGAGGAAATAATGCTTGGAGAAGCCATCAGTCCCTGTAATTTATGCAAAGGTAATGCGAAGACTTTCCCTTTTTCCTCCAAGGATCCAGTTGCAGTAGAATAGTTGAAATTTCTAAAATCCAGCATTCTTCCCTCTGCTTTTGCTAGAGATCTGAAGGAGACAGCTGGCTGAAATACTGGCTAAAACAAATATTTGAAGACAAGTTCCTAGCTCAGTTCACCCTGAATGAGAAAAAAAAACCCCAAAGAATATTGCAGACTGTCAATCCATGATTTATGCTGGGTTTAGTAAATCTGCAGATAAAATAAGCAGTTAGTTGATTGTTTTACAGATGTTAGGGCCAAACCATCATTTCATCATTATCACGTCCTTATCAGTGCTCCTTATATTATTACCAAATATGCTTACAATAGTTTGTCAGACACACACCAAAGGACATTTACTTAGTTGTGATTTGATGGCCTATTCCTGAAGGTGATGGAGAAGAAAGTTTACAGCATTCATTATCAAGAACACTTCTGCCTGTGTTTAGACACAAAGGTTGAGTCATTCACAGATGTTCTTTTGAGGTGTCCCTGGATCACACCTCATGTCTTGTGTCAATCTTCCCATTTATGAGAAGATGCTCAGGCTGGTTCAGTCAGAAGTTGTGCTTCTAAGCAAACAGTCTAGAGACAATTTTATGAAACTTACAAAATGGTATGCCTCAGCAATCATTTGTTGTGTCTGACTAGACAGGTCCATAATCATCATCATCATCATCATCTCCTCCTCTTCCATCATTTTTCCATCATACATTGTCACTATGTTGATATCAAAAGCTGTAACTTCAATGGATTTGATCTTTTGTTATGCAGTTGTAGTCGGCACCAAGATATTTTTAGAATCCATCTAAATAATAATAATAATAATAATAATAATAATAATACAATTTCAAACATCTTGCCCACAGGGATAGCATAGGGCTCACCAATGGGAGCAATAGATTTGTAAATTGAATAATCTGGTAGTTCAAGGCCTGGAGAATTGTAATGTAACTTGATCATCAGGAAGGTTCCTAAATGAGTTTATGATTTTGCTATAAGCTAATATATGCTCCAGAGTAATGTTTTTGACAGGTTTTTTAAAAAAATATATTTTAAGTAGCTAAGAATCTGAAAATCTATATTTTGATTATACTTGATTATAATATACTTTCCAACATTCTCCTTCTGAAGTTGTGGTATTTTTAAAAAATCAACAAATACGTGATGATGAAAAATATACATAGTAGAAAATGCATCCTTCTTTCTAATTAATTCTGTGGAACTGTCACAGACATCATGAGGCCATATATCAACTCCAACCCCCTTCAAGAGTATCTCATATGGCTTGTTCCTTTGATCTCTGATTATAATTTTATAGAGTTTCATTAATTTTCATATAATTTGGAGAAAACTCTTAAATAAAGAAGAACCTTAAATCTTGTTTAACCTAGTCAGATAAAGTATTCGTGAATATGCTTTTGCTTTATGGTCAAAGTTTTTTCTCATGACCCTTTTGGCACCCAATAACCTGCACCAGTGGTGGGTTGCCCCCGGTTCGCACCGGTTCTATAGAACCGGTAGTAAAACCGGCAGGAGGCTCCGCCCACTGACCCAGAGGTCATCAAAATGCATGCACAGAAGAGTGAGCGTGCACGCTTGCTTTGCTCACGTGCGCACGGCCCCATTGTGAACCGGTAGTAACGGTAAGTAGAACCCACCCCTGGCCTGCACTACAGGCACTGAGATGATTGAACAAATGCCAGTACCAGACTAAAATCATCTAGTTAACCTTAACTGAATTTTAAAAAAGAGACAACTAGGAAATCCAAGGGCTGTAAACTGGATTGAGGTCAAAAATAAGCATTCCAGAAGGCAATGACCCATCACTATTGTACTGTCGTCAGTGAAAATATTTAATAGGTAGTCTGGTGGAAGTAGATATGAGCAGATAATGAGAATAATGGTTAGGAAAGTTAAATGGTAGAGCTATTTGTTGTGAATCTTTTAAGAAAGTTAGACAGCAGGAGGGAAGATTTGGGGAAGATGGGCAGTTCAGAAATGTGAAAAATAAATTAATGTAATGTAATGTAATACATACACAATTATATACATATTATTTATATTGTGACTGTAAATATATCCTAATGTATTTTTAAATTATTTTTATGTATTTAACTGTTGTCAGGTTTTATTTGTTTTTATTGCGGTAGGAATGGACCCAAATGGAGAATGCATTATTAATAGTGTTTGCTTGTTTCAGGCCTTTAAAATGCTTTGTTTTTCCCAAATTCATTTTTGCCATTGTTTTATACAATCTAATCCATTTATTATTACTTACTGCATTTAGTTTGATTACAAATATACTACCCTTTAATCAGTGAGGATGAGGATGAGGATGAGGATGAGGATAAAAAAGCTCTGGAAAGACTGGAAGAGAACTGGTGGGCCATTCAGAAATGGCAGAGCAGAAAAAATTGGCAGGTGGACTGCTACACAGTTCAAGAGCAGAGAAGAGATGATTGAAACTTACTAGCTTTATCTTATTGTCCTAGAATTTCATTAGAACCCAAATTGTTGGCATGGATTCTGAGAAGCGTTAATTGTTGCTATCAGTATGATTTGGTTTTTCACACATTCTTATGATAATCTACACAGTGCCAAATATTTTGCTGCCTGACACAGACCTGTAATGATACCCCAATGCCCACAAGGTTAGGGGTCATGGGTCCCAGATTGGAAATGCATTCTACAAGCCCATTTGAGGTACACTGGTTCAAAAACTGTTGCTCTGTGATACACTGTTTCATCATTAAGGGCCATAACAACTAGAGTTTTAGAAGCGTATATGTTCATACTTCACTATTAGATGGAAAAAACAAAACAAAATTTTCTTTTATCATGTGTGTGATAAAAGAACAAATCTCTTTTTCTGAACAAATGCTGTATAATCTCCATCTTGCCAAAGTTTTAACGTACCTAAATATGTCTGGGATTTTGCCATTCTAAAAATCCACTAGATATTGAAATTAGCATTTTAATTAATTAACAATGAGCTCCTGGAGAAAGTACGGAAGACACTTTCTCCCAGTCAACAAGAAATAATGATGTCTCATAATGAAGGCCAACAGGTGCCAATACTTTATGTTGCCATGAACAATTGCAAACAGAAAACTGTGGCATTCTTCTACCTTGCTACAATGTCCAGCTTCCATTACCTGGATCTGGCAGTAAATCCTAGTCTTCTCACCTCATGCAACTTAAACTTGGCTGCTAGGCTTAGACTCACTTGAACTCTGTCTAATACATGACATAATATTTATTTATTTATTTATTTATTTGTTTGTTTGTTTGTTTGTTTGTTTGTTTGTTTGTTTGATTGATTCGTATACCGCCCTTCTCCCGGAGGACTCAGGGCGGTGAACAGCCAGCAATTAACATATCATATAGGTTTAAGAACAGT
>JANHZT010008280.1:179521-189769 GCA_032468215.1 Stegonotus admiraltiensis | reverse complement strand
AGAATAGAATAGAATAGAATAGAATAGAATAGAATAGAATAGAATAGAATAGAATAGAATTTTTTATTGTCCAAGTGTGATTGGACACACAAGGAATTTGTCTTGGTGCAATTAGTAAATAAGGTGCTAAGGGCAACTGGAGCTAGTTTGGCCTAGTCACTAGCTCCAGTTGCCCTTAGGCCCTAGTGGTTAAGGAACTACTAGTGGTTAGGGAACCAGGCTAGAAAGCAGGAAACCATGAGTTCCAATTCTGCTTTAACCATGAAAGCCAAATTTCCCTTTAACTATGAAAGCCAGTAACTTTGGGACAGTCACTCTGTCTCTCTCAGCCCAACTGACCTCACAGAGTTATTGTTGTAGTAGGAAAAATAGGAGGAAGAGGAAGAAGATGTGTTGGATATGTTCACCACTTTGAATAGTTTGTAAAAATAATAAAGGCAGGAAATAGATAGATAAATGAAACTAGCTACATGTTAAGTGGAGAAATTATGCATTTTCCCTCACCAATTCTTATCCAGGTGAATGGAAGTGAATTTGCTTTTGAAAAGCTTTCAAAGAGGGAATTCTTATCCTTAAGAGTAGTCCTGCACTGCAGTGTAGCCACTTGGAGCTGGGACTGTTCCCAAAATACAATAAATTGTTAGAGTAGGCCCCAAAACCCAGGCCATGGACTGATACTGATTTGTGGCCCATTGGGAACTGCCTCATGCAAGCAGTGAGGGAGTGTACAAAGCTTCATTTCTGCATTCTTGCGGGATTAGGCTGCACACACAAAACCATCCCTCCGTTATCACCACTGCTGCTGGTCCATGGACCCAAAAAGGTTGAGGACCACTGTGCTAGAAGAATGTCCATTTTAAAGGGCTTAATAGAGCTCCAAGTTTTGAATCAAAATTGAGAAACTCTGGCAAAGATGCATTTGCAAATAAGCTCCAATTGGGAGGAGGAGCAGGAGAATGTCATCCATTCCTCCACACAGGAAACAATGAATGACCTATATTGGTAATAGGCCAAATACAAAGTCTATATCTGTGATGGCAAACCTATGGCACATGTGCCACAAGTGGCACATGGAGCCATATCTGTGGGCACGTGAGCTTTGCCCTAGCTCAGCTCCAGCACGCATGTGCGTGCCAGACAGCTGATTTTTGGGCCTTCCCCACCCCTCCTAGAAAGCCTCTGGAGCCTGGGGAGGGTGAAAAACAGGCCTTCTGGTCCCACCTGAAGTCGGGAAAAGGCCTTTCCTGGAGTCCGGAGGGCCTCCAGGTGGGTGGAGAAGGCCGTTTCCACCCTCCCCAGGCTCTAGTAAAGCCTCTAAGGAACAATATAGACCAGTGATGACTAACCTTTTTGCCGTCACATGCCAAAAGTGGGGGTAGCACAGGGGGCACATTGAATTATGGGTGTGGGCACACATGCGCGACCCCGGTTTTGGCACGCAACAGCAAAAAGGTTAGTTATCACTGGTCTATATCATCCCTTAGTTTCAAGACGGCCAAGGTGTATATGTGAATATCCTGTCTCTCCACTCATTGGGTGTTGAAGTCTTCAACATTCCTGGCTTCCCATGCTCCAATCAAATTTTAGGGGAAGCTACTGTCACTAATAAAGGAGAAGCTTGTTCTTGAAAACTGAGCCTGAATATACAACACCCATAAGGAATGTAACAGTTGTGCTTGTATCTGGAGCAGTGCACTTCTTATGTGCCGTCTTAAGCTATGAAGTTATTTTGAACAACAAAGAAGCTATAACATTTTCTTAGAAGCGTATCAGATACCACTAATTCATTTGTGTTAATTATGTTAGTTATGTTCATAATTTAAAATGTGTGCTGCTTGGAAGTTATTCAGGCACAGCTATAAAAAAAATCCTCAGATAACTGATCATAATGAAAACTGGCTAAAATGGTCAAAAACTAAAAATAACTAAAAACGATAAAGGAAAGGGCAGGAAGAAAACGCAATGCAGTGTCTGTGTACCCATACTTCAACTCTCCTGTAGCTCATACTATATATCCTATTTCATAAAATAAGTTACCTACTATTGAATAAGAGTAAGCATCTTGTAATTTCCTTTTTATATTTATCCATTAAAATTTGTAGCCTGAACTTGGATTTATGTACTACAGAATACAGAGTAAGCAATGTTTAAACACAGCTGAGGCCAAATAATTCAATATTTCCCTAGCTTAGTGGTTAATGAGGTAATAATTTCCAAATATTCAAGTTGATTTTAGTTAAGTAACTCCTTTAATTTCACTCAGGAACACGAAGCTATAAATTATTACCAGCAGAAATGCACATTTTAAAACATTCCTAAGTTAGCAATGGGTGAAATAACTTTGAATCCCATTGTAGTCTTGCATATTTTGAATTTCATGTCCCTACTTAGGGAATTCCATGCACGTGGAAAATAAGTACACTAGAACATTGACTCAATCATTAAAGTTGTAATTATTGATTACTGCAATGTCCTCTAAATGGGTCTGTCTGTAAAAAACACTTGGATTTAATTGATAAAAGAGTTTTCTTGAAGTCTAGTTCTTTCTTTTCAACTATCAGATGCATATTTGTTGGGAGCCAATTTAAAATATTAATCAGTAATGCTATAAAAGATCTGGGATAGCCTTCCCCAAGTTTGTGGTACCCAGAGGTGTTTGTCCAGATGTGTTTGTCTTTAACTGCAGCTCAGAGGTTTGGGAGCTGTAATCTAATATACCTTCAGGTTGGGAAAAGTTACTCTCATTTATGATTACTTAAAATTAATCAATCCAATAGAGATGTGCCCAAGATGGGAAAAAGTCCTGCACATTATATTTTCATTTCAGACAATTAGCAAGCATAGCAATAAGCACTTCTAAAGCAGTGATTTTTAAAGTGTGGTCCTGGGACCTCTAAAGAATCCTCAACACCCTCTCAGCAGTCCATAAAATCAAAATTATTTGCCAGCTGATGTTGAAAAACAATATAATTTTAAAAGCCCAGCAAACAATTGTGAGGAGTAGCAATTGCAGCAATTGTATTAATTTTAATTTTTAATATGGCAGATACCAATAACCCACGCAAACAAGTTCTTTTTGGGTCTTCCATAATTTTTAAAACTGAGAAGTGTTTTTGAGGTGGGGGGAAACTAGTTTAAGAAACTGTGGGGTCCTCTGTGCTCTCCCAGCTGGGTTTTTTTCTTGCATCAGCGCAGTGATGATGTTACCTAGCTTGGTAACGAAATGTCTGCAAGAAAACAAACAAGCTTAAAGAGTATTAAGGACCCCACAGTTCAACCCTGAGTTACAAATATTCTCTTCTAGAAATTATTTACCTCTGATGTAGACTATCGGAGGAAATATAGATAATAAGCTGAGCAGCAATAAAAGCTGCTTTATATATAAAAGACCAGGAAGGAAAGATTGGAAAATCTTCCTAAATCTGTGGAAAGCCCCTGCCAGTCACCACAGCTTCCTATATTTGTTTTTCCAATACAGTTGCTTCGCATTAAGTTCTGCTCAGGCCCCACCCTCTGGATATATTTATAGACAACATACAGCTATGGTGTTCTGATAACCATCTGCCACTGCCAGAGTGATTCATTCAGTTCCATGAGGCAGGGGCTACGACCAGGACATTTATTATGGATGGTCTATGATCCATCAGTGCTGTACTGACACCCACGATTATGCCATCCCCCTTCCCTTCCCTCTCCTCTGACAGCTGAGAAGAAAGAACACGATGTCATGATCTAGCAATAAGATTATGGTTAATACACATTATAAAGCTTATAAAATATTACTGTGAAGGAAATGTTAACTCCCTGGTGGCTGCCGCAGTGGTCTTTAGATGTAGTAGTAACGATGTACTTGTTTATTTTTTTCTCAGACAGTAAGTGCTTTAGGCATTGTCTGTTTTTTTTATATATATAATCAGGAGATACATTTTGAAAAGTATCACCAGCTGCTGAAATATTCAGCTACTAATCACGATTTTGTGCTTGAAATATATTAAAACATTAAAGTTTAATAATGATTATTTTCAATCGGAAATTTTAAGTTAAAGAATACGATATTAGATAATAGATGGGTGGATGGATATATTTTCTCAAATCCAAACCGGATATTTATTGCAGCTGTTACTTCTTTACCCACTCTAGAGCTATTAGAAAGAGATATTCTAGTCCCAGGCCATTTTCATTTCAGAGAATTGAGTTAGGCCCAGATTTTTTATTTTTTATTATTTTGGCAGTGGAACAAATAGTTTCTTTAGTCGTTTCTTTCTTTTATTCCTTCTGAGTGGTGTCTTCCCAATATCTCCAACCTATTTTAGAAACAAAAAGTCTGATATCCAAATTTTTAAATTTTTATTTTCACATGTAAAAATTCTTGTTTCTTTTGTTAAATCTCTAAAACAGGAGTCCCCAACCCCTGGTCCACAGACCGGCATCACTCAGAAATCAGGCTCTCAAACAAGCAAAGCCCCGTCTTCAGGATGCAGGCAGCACGTGAAACCACGCCCCCTCCTGTGCACGGAATAATCTTTCTCCACAGAACCGGTCCCTGTTGTCCAAAAGGTTGGGAGCCACTCCTCTAAAATGTTTTATTTTCTATTGGAAAGTCTTCATTGTGGTGCTTAAACAATTTTTAAAATATTGTTTTGCTTAAGCGAGATACGTGCTCAGCAGAGATATCTTAAAGGTAAACTGATATACCAAGATGTCCTCCTTCTATCTGAGTCAATGGATCTACTTTCCTACCCTTCACAGGAGAAAACCATGTAGCCAAGATATTCCTGAAGAATGTGACTAAGCCAGTGAAGCTCTTCCATTTATAATTATTTCAGTGTCTTACTCTGCAGGTAGCCTAAGAAGACCACCTCCCTGAAGGTTCTAAGAGTCAGCATTAGAGGTGGGTTTCATCAGGTTCTGACCAGTTCTGGAGAACTGGTAGTGGAAATTTTGAGTAGTTCGGAGAACCAGTAAATACCACCTCTGAGTGGCCCCGCCCCCATCTATTCTCTGCCTCCCAAGTCCCAACTGATCAGGAGGAAATGGGGTTTTGCAGTAATCTTCCCCTGGAATGGGGAGGAAATGGAGATTTTACAGTATCCTTCCCCTTCCATGCCCACCAAGCCACACCCACCAAGCCATGCCATGCCAAGCCCACCAAGCCACACACACAGAACTGGTAGTAAAAATAATTGAATCCCATCACTGGTCAGCATATGTGTTTGGGACATCTGTCCACATTTCAAGATTTGGTAGGCATTTCAAAGAGCTACGCTGGATCCTTTCCTTTCTCCAATATTATTCCTTTGGGGAGAGGAAATCAATGGACCTGGGTGCAGTGGTGAACTGGACTTCTCTTCCAGTTATAATGAGATTGACAAGTGATCCAACCCTTCTCAACAACCATCTGAGGCAATAGTATGATCCTAAATATAGAAAGGCCAGTCCTTCTTCCTCCTAACCTGAGCAGGTAAGAGGAGCATGATGCGCAACTTGAAGGAAGAATAATTTCAATATCTACTCCCTATTTCGGTTTTTGCCATTATAGTTTGGAAATAGCTATATAATGTAATGATAAATTATTGTTGTGAGTCATCAGTTTGAGTGTTCATTTGCTTCTAGACTGAACTATCTCATTCAAATGATGAAAAGACAGATGGCTGCCAAGCAAAAAACAAAAACAAAAAAACCCCGTAGATACTCTTTCATTCCTATTCAAACATGTAGTCATACATTTGCTATTTCTTCGGAAGGCCGCTAAATATGTGTGACACAAAATCAGCCCAACAGGATGGCCTGATTTTAACTTGTTAAAACTGTTTTTTTTTTTAAACAGAATGTTTTCTTTGGCCTACCCAGGAATGACTCAAGTTTGTTTTCATATTGGGAAGGGATTTCTCTTCGCATTGAGAAAGTAGAGCAAAATGCCAGAAGTACCCATATTTTTTGTACCCTGTGGATTGGAGTACAGAAATACTAAGACTGCAATCTTATATTTATTATTAGAAGTAAATTCCATTGAACACAATGGGCTTTCTAATCAGTAAAGGGCTGCAGTGTTGTTAGGTTTTTTTTTTTACATTTGCCAAAGATTTCCACTTTTTCGCATTTGAAGAACGTCATTGCTTGTTTTCAATTCGTATCACCTTGTTGCTTTGAAATATGTCATTCAGGCTCTGACCAAACATCCAGATTTTGTTTCTCTTCAAATATTCCTTCAAGAGGCACACACTTCATTCAAGGGAGGTTCTGAGCATTGGAAGAATTTTGTGGGAGATTTATTGGAAAAGATTAGGTGGCAGCCTGCATCTGTGAATAATGATTTAGCACACAGCAGTTCCTTATATACCACCAGGCTTTAAGTATTCCTGCTGCCATTTTAAATTTAGTGCGTCAGTGGGAGATGCTTGAAGCAACTCTGAAAATGGAGTGGCTGTATTTTATCGCAAGGGAACTCATTTCCAAATAATTCTTATGTGCTGTAAATGAAATTGTTATTCTGAGAATTCAATTAGACTTGACATAAGCCTGAAAAACTCAATACCTCTCAGCAAGTTTTCTTCAAGTCCAACTCCTTGAGAAAAAGTACAGGGTTCATGTAAAACTCACACATGGCTCCGGAAAAGGAATGAAGTTATTCAAAAGCCAAAGCAAACCATTTCTGTCAAGATTAAATTAATCACGGGGACTTTCAGATTTATTTTGTTATTTTATTCACTGCCACAACAGGCTGTTCGCAACAAACAAGCATTACATAAGAACCAACAAAAACTCTCTGCAATAAAAGAACTCATTGTTGAGCTATACTACATTTAAACTTTCCAAAAGAAAAATACACCGCAGGGAGGAAGGATTACAAAATGAAAACATTTAAATCAGAAAACTCTAGCTAGAATAACGACTGGAACTTTGAAATAAATTTCTATTCCAAGTCAGAGATCTCCTAAATTAGAATACCAAACTCTTCTTCTAAGTCTAAGAACACTTGCCTTGAACTAGATTTTGACTGGATGTCACAAGTGCATAATCTAATATCTCCAGAATACACACTGAGACACAAAAACATACAAACCCTCTCTGATCCAAGGGAGGACATTTTGGAGGGAAATTAGAGGTATGTTTACCAAAGTCAGTCATGACATTTGTATTTATGCATCTGCTTCCACCAGCCGATCATACTATGGATAATTGGAACTAAACATCCATTGTACCCAGCCAACATAACTGTTGTAACATTGGAAGTATCTGCATAAAACTATATGGTGCCAAGTTAGGAATAGGTATGGATAATATGTGGACCAAATACTATGACCAAGACAGCTTTTTTGAAATCACTGAGCTGCACCAATTAAAGTAGAAAAGAGACAACATGGAGCTATTTCACATCATTATGCGGAGATATGTCTTTTGCAGCTGTTTCTTGAGCAGCCTGTACAAGAAATTATGGGACTTAGAAAAATGAGGAATGAAAATGGCTATTATATGTGAACTTGAGCCATATCTTCATCTCCCACAAAGCATCTACAATCTAGCAGTAACCTTCCCCCCACCTCCACCCCCAGTACAGGAGTCCAAAAGAGAAGAAGCGGGCAAGTAAAGGCAAGTACATTTCCATCCTCTCTCCATTTCATTCATTTCTACTTAAACATAAATAATTCTGGAGATGATCTGGAGATAGCAAGGGTGAAAAAGCTGAAATTTAATCAAAAGAGCAGAACTAGAGGTAAGGAAATCTATCACACTTGTACTCGTAACCAAGAAAACGTGTTATCAGCTAAAGCCACCAGATTAGCTGTGACCTTACCTACAGAGGACGTGACCTTATTTGAGTGTGCCCTATTAGTGACATTCAAGTTAGATTACAGTAATGTGCTAGACATGGTGGGGCAGCTTTTAAAATTGGTTCTTAGATTTTTATCAGTAGAAAATATGGCCACCTCTCTAGAAAGAATTATTGGTTGGTGTGACTGATTTGGGCTCTTTATTTTATTGGATTTCTGGCAGCCCCCATTAAACAGGCCTTAATAACACAGCTGTTTGACCTGGTCTATAACTGAGTGAAGAATCTACTAGGGTCTTTGTCCATATATCTTTTGTGTTATTGTATTGATGAATTCTCTTTGTGTTATTTTTCATTCTTTATTTTATTGTGGTTCTATTATTTTACTTCCGTTTTATTTATACTCTTTTTGTTTCCTCCTTTTTATTGTTGCAAGCCTCTTAGAGTAACCCTACAATGAGATAAGCAGCAAATAAATTTAACAAACACACAAACAAATGGCAGAACATGGCTTTGGCCAATCTTTTTTATTTTCTCTTTGTAATAATGGTTTTTATCACCTAAAGTTTAACAGGCTCGTATAAGACAGTATGCCCTGTAACTAAAAACAATAGGAAAAAACAGAAGAGAAAGGATAGTCAACCCCAAATAATATCTATGTTAACACTGCTTCAAATTTGTACTTTAAATCTATGGGTGAAAGATCTCTGTTGTGAATGACTGCCGTATATATTGCATAAGTGGTGGGTTGCCCCCGGTTCGGATCGCTTCTATAGAATGGGTAGTAAAACTGGCGGGAGGCTCCGCCCACCAACCCCGATGTCATGAGGAAGTTTCTGTGCATGTGCAGAAGCGTGCGTGCATGAGCGAAGCCCTGTTGCGAACCGGTAGTAAAGGTAAATAGAACCCACCCCTGTATTACATATTACATAGCAAGGCAAACACAGACACAGAAAGTATGGTTTTTAAAATTTATACTCTCAAATACTGCAAATCAGGGAGAAGTCAGAGATCAAATATTAATCTCTTGTTTTGGACGTTTACCTTTTTAAATATCCTTTTCTATGTTTAGCATTTATAAACATTAATAAAAGTGGAGATTTTGCTATTCTCAAAAATTCGTATTTCTTTTATTTATTTTATGGCCGCTTGATGTACTCCATTTTGTGTCTCTTATTACTGTTCTACTGAGCCTTAATTGCTTGACCTCAGTCTCTCCGTCTATAGAAATTATCATTTTTGGAAATGTATTGCTGTTTTTAATGAAATAAAATTACAGGTAGCCTTTGACTTATGACCAGTCACTTAGCAAACATTTCAAATTACAATGGACCTACCTTGGTGCTACTTATGACCCTGATTTGAAGTTCCAACATTCATTCTCCCTCCCCCCCCCGCCCCGAAGTCACGTGAAGAAAATTCTGGCACTCATTAACCAGGCTGCATTTAAAGCCATTTGCAGCATCCCACTGTCATGGGATGGCATTTTATGACTTTTTTTTAAAAAACAGATATTTACTTCAGCAAAGCCACATCTATAGCAAGCCATTGGATCACTTTACAACCGTGGCATTTGTTTAATGACCGCTGCGTTCACTTAACAACTGCCACAAAAAGTTTGCAAAATCACGTCGGTCACATGACGAGACCCATTTTACAACTATGACGACATACCACCATGACGGTCAGGCTCCATTACGGTTGTAAGTCAAGGACTATCTATAAAAGACATATGTTTTAAGTGACTAACATAATTTTTCCTGCCTTCCTGCAACAGCTACAGTTTAAGGAACCTTGGAGCATTTAAATGTATTTAAATCTAGACGCAAATTCATTTTGTTAGACAGTGCCACTGTCTGTTGTACTTCAAAGCCATGAAGTCATTTAGTAGCTTATAGGACAAAAGAAATGCTCATTTCCTGAGCATTTTCACTTCCCTTCATTATTCTATTTCTCTGGATAAATTTCTTGCTCAACTTTATGAGATCATTTTTCATCAAAGGCATGCTGTTCTGTATAAAATATGCCAGTATCAATAGCAACTGAGGAGAAAATAAGAATTAAACAAGTGAGGAGGGTCCCAAAGGAGTAATTTCTATCTAATTTATTTCTGCCCAGCACAATGATTTGGGAAGTAAATTTCTAAGTTTTGCAAGAATCCGTTTGTTCCTTGGACCATTAAAAAGCAAACTTTTTTTTTCTTTTACTAAACTGTGGATCATACCGTACAGCTTTATAAAAGTTTGCCTTTTGAATATTAGAGGACCAAATGGCTCTCAAAGAAGTTTAATTCCACAATGCACTGGGCAGAAATAAATTGGGTAACAATACATCTTTGGGAGCATTGTTTTTTCTTGTTTGGTCTCACATATGTTAAATGTGTGACTGTGAAAATTGGATCATAAGAAAGGCTGACCGCCAAAGAATTGAGGCCTTTGAACTATGGTGCTGGAGAAGACTCCTGCGAGTCCCTTGGA